>JAXCGZ010003870.1:12500-150542 GCA_037179515.1 Halocaridina rubra
AATAGTTAATTTTGTCGTATCAAAATTGTTCTAATCGTATTGCTAAGAAGCAAAATTTCAAAGTGTTAAATATATCTATTATAGGACATGTTGTGTGACTACAAGAATATTAAACCAAAATCCTACAACTCCAAAATTAGTAGCGCTAATGATGACACATTACTTTCTGCAGTGATAATTATCGTAGTTTCCAACAACTCATGAGCATTTCTTATATACAATAATAACTACGACAACTTGAACACAAAAGTGACTCTATCAATATTGACTTTGTATTAAAAATATTTATAAAAACAGAGTTGCAAAAAGCATTAGGTAACCACGACCATGGCCTACTCGTACTTATTTGAAGAACTACTCCCCATAACTATTACAATTAAGGCTATCACTGCTTCGTCATCATCATCATTACTATTATTATTATTATTATGAAGACTACTAGAAGCTCAAATATAATTAGAATGAGAAGAGATTTTTGCAGTGGGTAAAGTCAAAAAAATGGTATACAGTAATGCACATTCCATATTCATATGCGCTCTCTCTCTCTCTGGCATATATTTTGCTATGATATACTGCATATTACTTCATAAATCATCCAAAACCATATATTCTATGGAACAGTATGAACAATATTGCAATATACATGAGGAAAAAAATGAGCTTATATCAGTTAAGCAGATATTAATCATCTAAGCCAGTGATTCCCAACCGGGGTTCCGCGAGAAACCGTAAAATAATTATGTGCTATTACAAAATGACAGTAAGTCATAACATTATTGACTGAAAAGTGTGAACTCTCATGTGATGCAATTGTAGGTTTCAATTAAATTAAATTGCTTATGAACTTTTCCTAAAAAATAATATATATATTAGTATACTATATATAGGGGTTCCTCGGAATATGAAAAATTATTACAAGGATTCCTCGAAGGTGTATAGGTTGGGAATCATTGATCTACGCGAATGTCACAGGGAAAGTCTCACATAGAGGTTGGTTCTTGTAAAGATGAGAACCCCCCCCCCAGAACCCCATGTATAGTTAAATAACCCAGTAAATTGTTAGGTAATATGCCTTGTGAATAAGAATAACCCAATAACACCCCGGGGTTACTCTGGGTTACAAGATAATAGAGGTTCTACGGCTACGCTGTCATATGTTAAACCTACCGCCATTTTACAAGCAGTACAGGAAAAAATAAAGATCTTGACAGTTGACTTGACCACGGAGACAAGATTTGCAGCCTATAAAACAAGGCAAGATTAAAGAGGAATACTTGCTGGGGACACAAGACTGATATAAAGCGGAACGTGACTGTGGACACAAGAAGTATACAAAGGAAAAGGACTGTAGGAACTTCACGTGAATAAAGAGAAAAATGACTATGGAAACATGGCGTAAATAAAGAGGAAACCAAGAAACACGATAAGAGTAAAATTAATACTATTTGGGGTACAAAATATGAATAAAGAGGGAAAAAAATATTGTGGAAAGAAAACAGGCATAAATCAAGTCCTAACTGCGGAAAAAAAAAATTGAATAAATAAAACACTAACTATGGAAAACATGAATAAATAAAATATAAATTAATAAAAACACGAAAAAGTTAAAAGTTACTTTGGAATCAAAACAAAATTAAAAATAAATATGACTATGGACACAGGACATCAATAAAGAAGAATTGGCTTATTAAAACAAAATGTAAATAATGAAAAAATTATCAGTGGAAACGAGACCTGAATTGAGAGAAACCAGTTTGGGGGAAACAGCATGGAAAAAAAAAGAGGCAACTCCCAGTGAAAACGAAATATTAATAATGTGGAAACTGACCATGGAAAAATGACATGAATAAAGAAGAAATTTCCTATGGAAACAAGAGATAGCTAATAGGAAATTTCCTGTGAAAATAAGACAGATAATAGGAAACTGGAAGTATACAAATCTTGAAGAGGAAACTAAAGGTGGAAACAAAAAACAAGATTAAAGAAGAAACTATTTGGAAATAAGACATGAAGAAAGAGGATCCGGCCTATAGAAAGTGATAGGAATTATATAGAAATTATCTGTAGAAACAAGAAACATTTAAAAAAGAAACTGGCCGTAGAAACAAAACCTGAATATAGAGGAAACTGCCCATGGAAACAAAACGTGCATACTGGCGAAACTGCCCGTGCTAACAAGACAAGAACAAAGTGGAAACTTCCTATGGAAACAAACATAAGAGGAAACAAAATATGAGTATAGAAGAAACTAGATACTGAAAAAAGACATGAATAGAGAGCAACTATTGAAAGAAATCATGATTAAAAAAATAAACAAGTACAAACAAGGCAAGCATAAGGGGGAAACTAACCATGGAAACAAGACTTGAATAATAAAGAACTGATAAAAACAGGTCATGAATTACAAGGAAACAAATAAGTAAAAAATAAAGAGGAACTTAACTGTGGCCACAAGACAAGACTGAAGAGTACACAGCCTGTCCAAAGAAAACATGAGTAAGGTGGAAACTATCTGTGGAAGCAAGACATGTCTAAAGAGGAAGCAGACAGTGGAAACAAGACGGGTATAAAAAGAAAACAAATTGTGAAAGCAAGACATAAATCATGATGACCATGTGTGTGCTGAATTATGCACTAGAGAATTGCACAGTACTGTACTGTACTTTAATCAGAATGCCCAATTTCTTCAACCCCAATAAAGTATCAAGAAACAACTAAAGAGAAGTCTTATATCACAAGTATTTACACAATACTTCTGGATTCCAAATCATACTCCCAAGTACCATACAATGAGTCAGCAAATTATACTCCCAAGTACCTGGATTGCAGATTATACTCCCAAGTACCACATAATAATGAGTCAGTTACACTCTTCTATAATAATTCGATAATCTTTATTTGTGTTACTGTATATCATAAAATCATTTGCCTTATTACGTCACTATTAATCCCCATTTGAATAAGGATGGACACAAACAGGTTGGAGTTGGGGAATTAACGCTGGAAGCCTTTCCTAACGTCCCACTGTGGGATCGAACATGGGTTTCTCACTTCCCAAGTCAAGCGCTCTGACCAATGTGATACTGCTGTTCCCCCCATATGAAAAACAGTACTAAAGTCAGCTGAAGTGCTAACACTTATGAATGAAGTACAAAACCAAAATAATTAAGAATTTATACAATAAGCTTCTCCATATACATAATCACTTTTTAATACTGTGAGAGTGGATCTTCATAATGCTAAATCATTAACTAGAGGTAATATAGGATAAATATGTGCCAACCAAACGTGAAAATATTAAACAAATAAAAAATTACAAAACAAGAATGACAATACAAAATTAGTTTTATGTAACTTAATTCAGAGGAAACTTTTATTCTAAGTCAGGTCAGTCCTCCAATGCAGAATAAACTTATGCAAGATGATTTTTCTCTGTAGATTTTTTTAACGTTTTATGTGTCACTATTCATTCCCATTTATGGATATAGCCAGCTCTAAGATGGGGAATTAACACTGGATTCCCTTTCTAACGCCCCGCAGTGAGCTAAATAATGGATTTGACACCTCAAGAGTTGAGGATTCTACCCACTACACTACCTTGAGCCCCATCTCCATAGCTTTTTGAAAAAAAAAGTGTACCTCAAAGGGTAGGTCACACAAATGCTCAATATGAATATTAAAATAAAGGCATAAGTAATTAATATATGCAGACACATGCAGCAAATAAACCTTGTATGAGTAAATACACTCACAGTAATTCCGAAAGTGAAAAAGTTATTGAAACTCTGCATACTAATGTGGTCAAAGAGGGTGGCAGGAATGGTATAGAGATTGTAGACTAATCAAAGGGGCTGATGAGAAAAACAACAGATGCCAAATAGACATTTCCCATTATAAGTAACAATCTGAAGGATGAACTATTGGCAATTTAATAAACAATGACAAGAAGAGAAGTAAGAGCAGATATAGAGTTAAAGAGACATTCTTTAGTGAATAATACTGTTGTTATACGTTTGCCATATTACTATTAATCTCATTTGAATGGGGGTGGACACAGACAGACTGTACCTAGGAAATTAAGGCTGGATGCTCTCGAATGCGCTTTTGTCACTTCCTGAACTAAGCGTTCTAACCACTACAGTACCACGGTCCCCATTCATCACTTAATAATGATACTGCATACTAAAAATATAAAAACAAATATGTAAATAAATAATCCTAGGAATAGGTTGTTATCTTCCATTCATACAGGTAAGGGTACAGGCATCATTACTGGAGGATAATGAAGGACAGATCTCTGGAAATGATATCAATATTCATACCTGTCAGAGTGAAAGATGCTTACCAAATATACTCCTCATTACTGGAGGATAACGAGGGAGAGACTTCTGATTATTATGTCTATAAGCATACCTGTTAGAATGGAAAATATAGGTCTAAGAAAAAAATAAACTGAAAACACCACAGTAGCGCAGTGGTTAGTGCACTTTAAAAGTGACAAATCCAAGTTCCCGTCCAACGCTTTGCGTTTAGAAGAGCATCCTACCTGTCTGTAATTGCTTTCGCTCGACTGGGGATTAACAGTGACACATACATAAAAAAAAACCATAAACAAAGCTTACATATGAGCCACATGATACCAACAATGTAAGGGTATTAATTTATCTGAATAAGGTAAAACACTGGGGTAAACTATAGATATTGCAGAGGTTTTTAGGGCCCTGTCAAGATTATCCTTTCATCTATTAGCTACAAAAAACCAGTTAGCCTAATTACGCATACTTTTCAAAAGTTTAATACTGACTTATACGTAAATCTATTAATGACATCACATTTTAAGTGTCAAGGTAATCTTGAATTATCATATAATAACACACTATAACATTTGCATAACGTTTTAAAAGTTAGACTTTGAGGTGGCATTTCAACTATCTCATTATGTTATTAATAGTGACACATAAAACGGACACAACAACAAAAATATTACGTTTTATGAAGATGCAGTGCCAATATTAATCTATTTCACTTCTTCTCAATCCTACAGATGTCTGTAAAATAAAAAAATCCTAATAACTTTTCCAGTTTATATATATATATATATATATATATATATATATATATATATATATATATATATATATATATATATATATATATATATATATATATATATATATATATACAAACTATAATAAAGGGGGAAACAGCCAAGGTATATGTATGTATGTATTATTACAAACTGATCAGAATAACTTATTTATTTTCCTCTAGGTATGAGATCTACTCTTAGTAAATAAAAAAGATGGATTTCTTTTTAGTCTATGAGATATAATGCAAACTTTGAATGAGTTTTCTTGACTTGTATACAAGTAATAAAAAATTACGTAATATTGCTTGCAACAGCATTTGTACATTCAATATTTCACACAATCTGCATTTTCTATTTTCTGCCTATACTATCATTTCTAAAGATAAAACAAACAAAACATACTAATAATTAAATTTCAGAAACAATTCCCTACCATAGCTATTTATACCTTATTTGGATATATTTCTTGCACATAACACATTGGAGAGGGACAAAGAAGACTTCAGACAATAGTTCTGCTGTCACTTGTCCTGATTAAAATGCTAAAGATAGATCATGGCATATTAAGTCACTTTTGAGGAAACAATTACTAAATGTTATGCTACTGTACTGTAATAATCAAACTCGTAATTACTTTAATAGTATTCTATGGGTCAAACTGAAAGTACACATAAACCCTAATATAACCATATTCCAGATAGATTGTTGTTGTATGCTATGTGTCATTATTAATCCCCATTTTCATGGGGTGGACAAAGATAGGTTGGAACTGGGGAATTAACGCTGGATGCCCTTCCTAACACCCCATGGTGGGCTCAAATGCAGGAATATCACTTTCTAAGACAAGTGCTCCAATCTATGCGTTACTGAGGTAAACATAATTCCATTCGTATTTCACAATATTCACTATAAATTTTATAATAAATGCATATAGAAGGTAACAAATGGACAGAGCTTTGCCTTATTAAATATTCTGAATACAGTAGTGTAGTTTACTGTTGTCTCTTTTGTAAAATTAAGTCATGATTCTACTAATGTGCTACCACAACCACTGGTCAAAAATAAATATAAAAAAGAAAATTAAGAACATTCTGTACAATAATTAAAAAGCTACAACACTTGAAATACTTCTTATGAAAATAATGCATTTATAAATCTCAACAATAAGTGGCTATTGTATAATTCACATGAATATACAGTACTGCTCACTGCTACTTCTAGCATATAATTTGCAAAGCTTGAATTGGAGAAATATGACATACTGAAGTATTTGAACTATGTCTCAATATTATTTCTTGGGACTACACTGGGTTCTAGAGCAAATGACAACTAGTTTTTGAAAACAGCAACAATGGCATTTTTGTGTAATTTTGGGTGTTAACCTCCTAATCACTACTGTCAGAAAGTAACGTTTTAAGTGTCACAGTAAGTCCCCATTCAAATGGGGGTGGACACTTGTGCACTCTACAAGTGCCCCACATTTATACAATAGTCGGACGATGTGTAATACTTCAAACATTCATTGTGCTTAAATACAGCAATTATAATTTCTTTCCAATGATAATATAAATCTGATACTGAAACAAGAATTATTATTATCCTCAACAGCAATTAGCCTAACATAGCTATACAATATTCATTTATATAATACTTGTATACATATGGAGAGAGCACTGCAGTAGCGCAGTGAATAGAGCGCTCAACTCATGAAGTGATAAACCTGTGCTCGAGCCCACCGAGTGGCATTAGGGAGGGCATTCAGCCTTGTCCCTGGGTCCGACCTGTCTATGTCCACCCCCTTTCAAAAAAGGGATTAATATTGTAAAAAAAAAAAAAAAAAAAAAAAAGGGCACACAAACATTTGTAATATGGAGTGTATAAAATATCACTTTCAACCATCATTCATGTAACAGATTTTTATGTAATATATTTTCCAGTGGCCTAACACTGGAGAGTAACAGAAGACAACACTATCGTCGCTGCTT
This sequence comes from Halocaridina rubra, assembly GCA_037179515.1. Classification (NCBI taxonomy): domain Eukaryota; kingdom Metazoa; phylum Arthropoda; class Malacostraca; order Decapoda; family Atyidae; genus Halocaridina; species Halocaridina rubra. The sequence goes on from JAXCGZ010003870.1 coordinate 19,575, forward strand.
ACTGAGTATTATCATAAATAATATACTAAAGACAAAAAATTAAAGTGTTTCTGCTAGTATCTAGAAACAAAGGAAGCCACAAATGATATTGTTTTTATTAAATGCATTTGCCACAATAAATGATTCACGTAATCCAGATGTAATGTCATATAATAATTATAATAATAATAATAGTAATAATAATAATAATAACAATAATAATAATAATAATAATAATAATAATAACAACAACCACAGAAAGAAGCCAGTCTTTCAAAGTGAGGTTTACCATCACCTTGAAGATGCTTTAAGAGGAAAGTGAAAACTTGATATATTCTTAGTTTGTATAATTAGCAGCATATATATATCACCACTAAAGTGGGATTTTATTCTTCCAATAATAATAATAATAATAATAATTATTATTATTATTATTATTATTATAATTAACAGAATATCAATGCCATAAATTATACAATACTGTACTCCCCTTTAAACAAACATTAAATGTGGCCACATTTCATGACACTGAAAACCTAAAACCAGTGCTTATAACTTATAATTATCCCTTTCTCATGTCAGTCACACAACTTAGTAGTTATAGGCTATATGGTAAATCGAACACGGCATAAACAAATATTAAAACAAAACACAATACAATTAATAAAATATTAATAATGGAAAAGAGATTCTTGGAGAACCCCTATGAGCACTATGAAAAAAAAAAAATATATATATATATATATATATATATATATATATATATATATATATATATATATATATATATATATATATATATATATATATATATATATTCAGACACTCCCCAACTTACAAATGAGTTAGGTTGAAGAAGTCTGTTCATAAGTAGAATTGTTTGTAAGTTGTGTTTAGGTAAATAAATAAAAAGTACTTTAAGTACATACATATGCGGTCCTGTACAGTACTTAGGCTAAAGACACTATACAGTATTAATGAATTTTAATACAGTAATAATAATGTAATAATACAGTACAGTACAGAAATACATACATTAATACATGGATAGATACATGAATATCTGTGAATATTCGTAACTCAGTTGTTTATACATAAGGGGAGCTTCCGTATATATATACACACCAATTTTTAAAATAGTCAGCAAAACACTGCACCCAAATTGTCCCAGAAAAAAGGTGAAATATTAAACACATTTTTTTGTCAATCATTCATAACTAGAAATTTGGAGATAATGCTTTAAATCATCCCATAAAAAATGGTGAAAAAGTAAACACAGCATTTAGGGTAATATTTCAAAAGGAGATATTTGGTTATCAGTGGTAAAATCACAAACATTTTCTTCCAGTTCTCGGACCACATTTTGACACTACTTTTGTAAAATAGGAAAGACATAAAGGTGCTATTATGGCATACAGTCTACCTTACTATCTGGAGGCTTTTGTACCCTAACCTGACCTAACTTAACCTGGTTAGGTTAGGTTTGGATACAATGGACTGCAGTTAGTGAGGTAGACCGCACACTACTAAAGCACAAAAAAGAATTGCACCCTCTCTCTCTCTCTTTTTTTTTTTTTAACAACTAACGCTTACTTAAATAAAGCTTTAACAGTCTCACTTTCACTATGAACACTACCCAATTTACTGATTTTTCCTAACTTTGCAATAAAATAATAATAATAATCATAATAATAATAATAATAATAATAATAATAATAATAATTATTATTATTATTATTTTACTCACTGGAAAGTTAGGAAAATAATAATAATAATAATAATAATAATAATAATAATAATAATATTCAACTATGATGTATGAGAATTCCCTCTTCTGTATTTTCTTTTTACAGTCTCTCTTTGCTTTAATTCAGCCATCCCCCTTATAAGAGGGAATATGGTTTTTGTATATAGACAGATGATGTATGACTTATTTTGTGGGAGTACTTTGAGGTAAAATAAAAATAAAATAAAAATATTGCAATTACAGCCCCTAATATGATATTAGCATATTTCTTTATATATACCAGTACGGTACCATTTTAAGAGTTAATGGCATGAACATATAACATAATTTTCAGAAATGTATTTTAACATATGACTGAATAAAATGAGAATATATATACAAGAGGTACTCGACTTACGTCACAGTTTCGTTCCTGAAACGTGATGTAAATCAAATTTCAGTGTGTGTCGGAACACACCTAAATAAGCACCTATGCTATTGCAGCAATAAAGTTTCTCCCTTTTCCATGCATTTCACTATCTCTAATTTCACTTCCATGGTGATGGCTTTCCTTTTATTCAAAGCAATGCCATCATGAAGAATCTGCTTTATGCTTGGGAGACATAATACAGGCCAAATATTATTATTAGAAAAAAAAAAGCAATAACAATTTGTGGGAGATGTGTTGTAACCATTGAAACATCATAACCCAAAGACATTGTAAACCGAGGACCCCTTGTTTATATATATATATATATATATATATATATATATATATATATATATATATATATATATATATATATATATATATATATATATATATATATTTTTTTTTTTTTTTCCTTTTCTTTTTTTTTAATTGCACTCTATCACTAACTGTATTTCAGAATAAATCTGAGCTTTCCTAAGCTAGTCTAATACTGTATACCATAACCAAGATAACGTGGCGCAAAAGTGTAATGATCATAATATTGATGTTTTTGTTCATTAATGGATTTATTTCGTTTATCAGACACACCGAGTATAATTTTGTGAACTATGCAGTTCCTTAAAAAAAATTGATAAATATTCACATTCACACACTCAGAAAGTGAAATAAAAATAAAAAATATTGAAAATACTGTATATCCAAAACTAATAAAATAACTATTTCTATAATCAACTTTCTTAACTGGGGGTGAACTAACTTAACTATCCTAACCATTTGTGTCTTACCCTATAATGATAAATTTCCAATGAATTTTTATTAACTCAGGGTATAAAAGAAAATATTTACAGTACCAAATAACATTTTCTAAGCTTGCCAAAATCTACCACAACCAAGATAACATGGTCTAATAATACAATACTATACTGTACTATATGATCGTGCAATAATATTCTTCTTTACATCATTCATCACAATGAAAAAATATCAAAGTTAAGTACACTTAAAAAATATTTTGTTAGATTTGAGTAGCTTTGTCAATTTCCAGTTAAGAAACTATAATTTAAATAATTGCCTTAACTTTTTTGTTATATATTTTCAATGCCTTTACACTTTCATCACGGGGTGTGAGAGAAGGAATATGCTAAAATATAATATCTTTATACTGAACTCAAGGTAAGACAGGAGACACAAAGATCGAAAATAATGAAGTAGGAAGTTTTTTGTCGTGGGAATAATAACAAAATTATAATTAATCATTGTGACATTATCCACAAGGTGCTAAGATGAGTTACTGGGGTGAAATGGGATTCTGGTGAGTGCGTGTGCATTGACTCGGCCACCCCCTTATAAGGGGAACTAAGGTCAATGTATATGTACGTAATAATGACAAAAGCGTAAATACTAAACACCAAAATCCCAGAGTCACTTTATAATGGGCCACTCACTGAGCATAACGATAATAAAGTTATTCTGAAAATAACAAAATTAAATAATGGGAAAAAAAATTACACATCTCTTTACACGCGCTCATTTTCATCCTACGCCAATGAACTTTTTCGGTTTCAATATTTTATTATTTTTACTCTAGAAAAACGTTTGCGAGTGGTGTGGAGAAGCGCTCGTCATCGCATACCACACGACAACAACAACCACCTCACGAATGAACGACGCGCTAGCAGACGAAATCGCCTTCGTAACCTTTGTTGTATCTTGGAGGTACTCCTCTCTACGCTACCTGTCACAAGGGCCATGGGATAGATTTGGTATTCAATGAGTTACTTACCAATTGCAAGACGGTGTTGACCACTTCCTTATTGGAGACTTGTCCCACTTCAATTAAGCCTATCAACACGGCGAACTTCAAGTTATCGGCCATGGCCACCTTAACCACATCCTCGGGGCGCTTCACATCTTTGATTGGCGGTTCACTTGGCTCTGCCATGTCGCCAATATCTTAAATGCACCACGAGAGAATTAGGAACACTATCAGATTCACCATTCACTGCGAAATTTCACTCTCACGCGGGACAAACCTCAATGACGACTACCGATAGACGCCATCTTTGACAGATACTAACGTTCGAGGCCAAACGAATTTTAAGGTTATTATCTTTTATCTTCGTAAAAAATATCAGCTATATATAACGATACTGGTGTTTAGCACATAAGATACTTCAAATTGTTTCAGACAAAGTATTCAAAGGCCAAAATAAACTCTCGTCCATCAAAAATATGTATACTGCGTTAATTATGTAAACAAGAGTACAAATGGCATTACAAATTATTAAATATTCAAATTATAATATTTCCTCTAAATTCCATAATTTCTTATGCTAAAAGAAAAGAAAAATTCCTCTCCAGATGTAAGAAATTTAATGTGCCTTTAATTTCTTTTATTATTGAATGCATGCCCATACTCCCTCTACCAAGAGAGACGTTGGAGCGCTAAATTCAAATTCTCGAAATTCATATGAGACCGGAACTGCAAAATAAAACTTTATCTTTAAAACATTTATTTCCTTATAAAAACCAAGGAGAAAAATTAACGTAATAAGAATACGAGAATATATGAATGCATCATCGTTTTCTGATTTTATAAAAACTTGGATAATCAGTCTATTCAATGTTTCATCTTGACATTTTACATTTGTAATTTTTAATTAGAGTAATTATCATGCAATAGCCATTTTTTATGGAATAAAGTTTTTTACTTTGACTTTGACTTTGTAAGTGAACAATTAAATCTCTCTCTCTCTCTCTCTCTCTCTCTCTCTCTCTCTCTCTCTCTCTCTCTCTCTCTCTCTCTCTCTCTCTCTCTCTCTCTCTCTCTCTCTCTCTCTCTCTCTCTCTCTCTCTCTCACACACACACACACACACACATAGTCTATATTACATATACTTCTATGATCGTTAGAGATTTTTTTGTAATCGAACCTGGTTTAAGTATCAACCTTTATCTTCTCAAACAGTACCTAACTGAACTTTATTTGGCTATAGAACTAATGACGTAATACACTATAAGTTTGTCCATTTATCTACCCATCTATTTATCTATTTAGCTATTGACTTATCTATGTTCATAAATTCATCTCTCTTCAATGATGACATATTTTGTATAAGTGAAATAATTCTTTGTGGCAATAACAATAAAGAGGAACTTCGTATAAGTGCTCTTAAAATTTTAATTAATATTTGTAGGACTTATCATTTTATGCAGTCATTATACGTAGCTAATGTATAAGCGGATTCGCTTTCCTCTACGCAATATTTATCAGTATTGTATGGTATGAAGATTGAGCCGAAAGCACTTATGTATGTATGTATGAACGTATATATGTATGTAATTAATTACCTAATTGTGGCCCATGCTCGAAACTACCTGTCTAATTTTCGGTTCCATTTTTGTACTTAGTGATACTTATCATACTTGTCCTTAAAACTACGGATTGAGCTAGCATTAACTACCTCCTCGATAATCGAATTACAATTATAAACTACTCTTACACTAAAAAAAACAAAAAACAAAACAAAAAAAATCTTCCTTACATCAGCAAAGACATTTTCTTACAAAGCTTCAAACTATGACCTCTAATTCTAGTGCCAGCCAAATCAAAATATCGATCCCTATCCACTCGATTATAACCAAGAAGTAATTTAAAAACCGTTACCATATCCCCTCTCATTTTTCTAGTTTCGAGTGATAGTAAGTCTAATTCCCTCAGCCTCTCATCATAACTGAGATTGCGTTTTTGGCACCAGTTTCCTGGAATGTCTTTGAGCTTTTTCAAGCTTAACTGCGTGCTTTTTCAAGCGTGGATTCCAAAAGGGGGCTACATATTCAAGCTTTGGTCTCACATTGGTTACATAAACATTTCCGAACATTTCCTTACATTTGCTAAGAAAGCATATGCTGCCCTTACTATGCCATTTATATGCATTTGGAGACAAATCGGCCAGTATGTTTACTCCTATATATCTATCATTCTTTGGCTCTTGAAGTTCTCCTCCTGCTATTGAGTAGTCAAGCTTGGGCCTTCTTGCACTTGTACCCATTCTCATTACCTTACATTTACAAGTACTGAATTTCGTTAGCCACTTTTCTGATCACTAATGCAGACTATTTAGGTCTTCCTAAATAGTCTTACTTTCTTCATAATGTATGTATGTATGTATGTATTGGGACCAATATCTGATTAATATTATAGTTGAAAATGCTACCTTTCTTCTCTGATTTTACATATTTTCTTATATTAGCATATATTATATCATATTATCTCATTTTCTTTCATTTGGTCAGAATACGTGTGTACAGCCCATTTCTTATTTATCCAAATTTTATTCAGGATCATTTATATATAACTACTTCCAGTACATTAATTAACTCCATATATTATTAGGTTCGATTTGGTTAGATTAGCTTGCGTTAATGTGTAAACTACCCTACACTTACCTGACCTAACCTAACCTAACCAAACAGTTTACGTGAATATTTTATTCAGTGGAACACGTTATCTGGACGCACATTGGCGATTTTTTTTTTTTAATGGACAGTTTCTCCTTAAAATACCGGAGAGTACAGTATTTTGAATTTAAGAGCAACATTGGTATGGTCTGCGACTAAATCACAATTAAGGAATACTTTCTTCATCTTCTCATTTGGCAATTTAATGTAAAAAATAAGAAAACAATATTATTTCCTCCGTACTTAAAAAGTACTGATGTAAAGGCAGACATCACTGTCTTTTTACTAAACCATACAAAATAGGGAAAGTATGACGATGGTCTCTGAAGTATACATGATTGCACCCATTTAAGCTCGCTCTTAGTGACTATTAAATCCAATATAAATGCGTTTTTTGTTGTTGTTGACAATATTGTTTTAGTGTTATTTTAGTTTTAACAGAATAGATGTATTTTGATGTTTTCTTTTGATACTATATATAAAATTTATCGCAAAAGTATTCAGCAAAGTATCATAGTTCTTTTAAAGAGTAATAAAGGGGACCTTTCAAGGATTGTATTTAGACGTTACCCCGTTCAAAACCTGTTATTTTCCTGATCAGTCTAATAAATATATGATTGACACTGACATATTGCGAAGACCATGTCGGGTCACACAGGGGTTAAAGTGAGCTGTTCCGGGGCTGTTTTGGCCTCCTTATTGTATGAAACCCTTAGAAGTGGACATCCACAGGTAAAATAATACTTTTATACGTCCTAATTAGTCCCCGTCTATATGGGGGTGGATACAAACATGTTAGAGCTGGAGGATTAAGGCATGATGCCCATCCTAACGCCCCTTGCTGAGATGGAGCCCGCGTTAGTCATTTCCTGGGCGCTCTCGGTAAAGGTCCAGTAGAGCTCTGGTGCCCTAATTCTACCCTCCTCAATAAGGAAAAGTTTCTTTGCATTGGCATATATGTATAGAGTATCGGGGGGTTGGACTTTCCCCCCAGCTAGGAGGTTAGGTTAGGTTTGGTTTAAGTTAGGTAAAGCATGAGCTTAGGGGGTCAGTATAGATTTCGTTAAATGCCTGGTATAGGTCCAGTATAACTCCGGCACCTAACCTAACCTAGCTGGGGGAAAAGTCCAACCCTCCGATCCTCTATTCAAATATGCCAATAAGAAGTAAATTTACCTTATTGAGGAGGGTAGAATTAAGGCGCCGGAGTTGTACTGGACCTTTACCGCGCTCTCTCCCGCTGAGCCTCTGCGGCCCCCTAATGATCTATCTATCTATACCCGTCTCAGTTCCTACTCGTATATGTTGTTCAAGTAGGTCTCAGTATTGTAAGATTTATGATGTCTTTTGAACAAATCTCACCTCCAAATTATCAGTAAATTACTTGTTTTTAAGGTTAGATAGGATAGGTTAGATTTTGATAGAGGAGGTTAGGCTAGGAATAATTTCCGACTACAGGGGGTCCTCATTTTACACCGTCCTTGACTTACGATGTTTTGGGGTTACAACGCATCTCCCATATGTTGCTTCTTTATTGAAAACTTTTGGCCTATATTATGCCTCCCAAGCGTAAATCAGTCTTCTGACGGCATTACTTTGAAAAAAGGAAAGCCTTCACCACAGAAGTGAAATTAGAGCTATTGAAGTTCATGGAAATGGGAGAAACTTTACTACTGCATTAGCATTGGTGCTTATTTATGTGTGTTTCGACTTACACTGAAATTTGGGTTACATCTCATTTCAGGAATGGATCTCTGACGTAAGTCGAGGACCCCCTGTATTTTGAATGTCAGAGTCGTTCAAAACATATAATAACCCATAGGCAAAACCTAAAATTCACTTTAAAAGGAAGACGAATGTAATAATAAAAAGTAACAGTAATAGCTATAGAAATGGAATATTTATTTATTTATTTATTTTTTTTAAGAGTGTGACACCAGAACAGGCAGAAACTGCCCTCATCAACAAAGGCCCGGGCACGAGAATATACCAAGATGAAGGAAAAGAAAAAGGTTATGGGCAAGGCAGAGATGAGGTAATGTCACACAAAGGAAAACGACAGACAGAAAAAAACAGTCAAAGAAAAGAGGACCCAGAGATATGGAGGACTAGGCTCTGAGATGACGATAGATCTGCTTTTTGAAGGATGAAAGGTCATAAGAATTATTTACTAAAGATCCTGCTGTAAATATTACTATCACACCGCCAGTGAACGAAATGCAAATACGAAACACTGGGAATGTATTTAACTTAACAGAAAAGCAACAAGTTTTGTTATCATGTCTCTCCTAAACTGGGGATGAACTTTCTTAACTAACATACCCAACTTACCTGACTGTAATAAATTTAATGAGTCTTACAAATCTGTGGGAGTGTGAAATAAAAAACAAAATATTGAACTAAAATCTTTAACAGCTAAAAAACAATTATATATATTATCAACTCGTTTCTTGAGCAGGGGTGAACTATCTTAACTAACCTAACCTAATGTGATATGATAAATTTCAAGAGATATTTTTTCTTTCAGTGGGGGTGTGCAATAAAAACGATATTGAAAAATACCTAAACCATTTACAAAAATAACTTTCACTTATCAGTAAGTGTCTTAACTAGGGATAAACTTTTTTAACTAACTTAAGCAAACCTGCCCAAGTGTTATACTAAGTTTCCTAAGATTTTACCCCTAACTGGATGTGAAAGTAAACATTTACCCGAGCATTATATGCTGACTTAGGCACATCATAAAGGTTGGAAATATTTTGGAAGTAAATGGTTTGGGTTGGAGATGGGGGTGAGGTGCGTTATGTTCAGGATATATTATCAAATAATGATGTCTTAACTACATTAAAACTACTAGAATAAAAAATCATTTATTTCTCTGCTTAATTTTATGTCTGCTCCGGGTGATTGCTTACTGTAGAAAAGTACGTAATGCTTACAAAAGGATTTTCTGTTTGCTTAAGAAAATTTAAACAGTTTTGCATTTAATGATTTTGAATACTCATTATTTTCGTATATTTGGGCATCATTATTTGATAATTAGAAGGTTTTAACTATCACAACCCCATCCCATATCTGAACAAGCTGCCTCTACCCCATCCCACACACTTCTAACTTTTAATATGTGTTGCTGAGCTTAAGTAGGTTGGGGTATAAGTGGATCTTGATCATCTGTAGATGTGGTTTTGGCAATTTTTTAATTTAGGATAACCAATTTTTCACCTTTTTCCAATTTGAAGGCAATATAATATTGGAAATATTACATAAGATTTTTATTTATTTAGACATTTTACCAGTAGGGCTGAACATAGTGTATGAAGTCGGTTGACTGTAGGGATATAAAGTTAGTTGAGCTGTTGGTAATATCAAGGTGGGGAAAAATGTGTGCATGCTACTTAACTTAGCAATCCCACCTAATCTTGCCTAGCGTGTAAAGGGGTGGCCGAGTCAAACCACACACATTCACTATGAGCTAATATACCTCGATCACGCCTGTTAGCCTAGCTAGAATGCAGGTATCATGTGCCATAAAAATTACTGAATCATGATATTCCGGAATGCTTCTCAGTTGTGTCAGACTGTTTTTCTTTGCTTACAAATCCAGAGTCTACTTGCACTTTACAGTTAACAGAATAGAGTCTCTTAATCTTTTGAGTTATGAACTTCAAAGTAGACATGTCTTTTATTGCATTATTTACTTGGAAATGCGTGATTCTTTGCACCATTTGACATAGTATAAATAATAAAATTATTACTTAAATATAAGATTCAAAAGCTGGTATGAAATTATAAAACTTTCCCTATTAGATTAATAAGTGTTATTTCAATATGCCATCTACCTCACTAACAATACGCTATTGTTCCATAACTCAACCTAATCTAACCTAACTTAATTAACATGGTTAGGTTAGGTTAAGGCACAATAGACTGCAGACCGTGTATTACACTAGCACTCATTTATTTATTTTTTTTTCATTTCAGGAAGGTTTCTTGCTTGGTACTATTGAGAGCCATATAAGTGAACACATTAGTGATTCTCAAATCTGCAATGAAAAAATGGAAACACTCATTAGTAGGTTGAAATATACATAATTTTATATATTGCCTATATGTTGTTTGATTAATATCAAATTTTAAGGTGAGACCCACATGCTTTGGAAGAAACATTGATGTAAGAATACAATCTCCATTTTGGTCAGTTATATATATATTAAGGGATGCTGTGTTGCCATATGCATAGGGAATTGTAATTACTGGTTTATTAAAATTATTTATGCGCTGTAGAGTAAGCAGGCAAATTATTTTGGAATGATTAGCTCTCATAGGAAGCTTAAGTGATTTCGATTTTTCTTTTAGTTATAAGTATTTTTAGTCCATTATTTCTTTAGAATATATTTATATATAATTTTGAGGATTTAAAATTGTTTGCTGTTTATGTACTTTAATTGGTATTCATTGAGATGAGATTAATTAAACTCATATTAGTGTAGTCTGTAAATTTTTCTTGTGAACTCTGGCTCTTAAGTGGTGTTGCTTTGCGATTTAGTGAAATTTCCTTGTGCACTTGAGTGATGAAGTGTAGTTGTTTTGCAATTTATTGCTTTTTCCTTGTGCTCTTTTGTGATGAGGTGGCCTGATTTTGTGATTTCTTGTTTTTTGTTTGTACACTAGAGTAAGTTTTTATAGTTTAGTATTTTCTTTTGCATGTGAGTGATGCAATGGTCAAATTTCATGAATTCATGATTTTTTTCTTGTGCACTTGAGTGGGTAAATGGCTATTGAGGATATATGAGTATTAAGTGGTCCTTTAACAAGATGTTAGCTAGTACATTTTACTGATAGCTGACAGCCAATATAGCTGTTAGAGCCTTAGAATGATACTGTATATAGTATTGTGAACAAGCCAGTTAGTGAAATGAGTGGTTTGTAGTGAACAGTGAATTATAAGTTCTCTTTGTTCGTAATGCAATACTATATAATTAGTCGTGCATCAGCTTCGTGCCATGTCAGTCGTGCATCAGCCTCGTACCCTGTTAGTCACGCAAGTCTACTGTCTCCCATTTGCCCTGGTCTTTTGTATGTTTATATGAGTGCTTCCTTCAAGAACCTATATCAACATGGCGCAGTGAGTTTTGCAGGTTCTATGTGTCTTATAGCGAGAAAAGATCTTTGTGCAATCAACCTACTCATCCGGGTTATTGAACCCCCCCCACAACGCTTCGCTTTTGGATTAACGTGCAATAAAAGACGTTTTAGTGTAGTTTATAGAGCTCAACGAGTGTAGTATAGTGAGTCAGTATAGTGCATAACCCCCAGTGGTGTTCAGCCTCTTACTCATGAATTGTTCACTCATTTTTATTACTTTTTACCCAGGAATCTGTTTTATATTCCTGGATTTTGCTCACTCTGAGCCTTATCTGCCTTTTTATACTGCTCAATGGTTGATTCTCCTTCTTCTGCCCATTTTGGAGACTCCCCACATGTCCTGGACAAACTGCATGACTTCCTTCACTTACTCACCGCTCTTTATGAGGAATATGAGGAAAAAACGACTCAATATGAGACAGAGGCTGCCACTAACTCCCAATGTTACGGCCACATGGGATAATAGCGGTGATGTCCATCAAAATCTGAAGTTTCTACAAGAGTCTGAACAACGCCGACTTTACCAGGATGAGCTTCGTATGAAAGCTGATGACTTACGATGACGGAGGAAAATGAAAGATTTATGGCACTCAAACAGACGATGTCACACGTGAAGTTGCACAGCTGCCCAGCCCGCACAAGCTGTACCTATCCACATCACAACCCTGACGGACTTTTCTGTTAGTGTCAATTCCCTGGCTACACCAACACATTCTGCGACCCACAGCTCTCCTGTTCATCCGTCTGCCGCATCTGTTTTCATGGCTACGGCCACAGCTGCTCCTCCTCCTCCAAGCAAACCAGTGCCACAGAGCCCACCCACTCTGCAAGCTGATTCAACGTTTCAAGTTTTTCACCAGTGGCATCGAAATTGGCACGATTTGCTATCATGATAGACCTTCAGAAGATGTCAAGCAAGAAACAGCTCATACAGCTTTGCACGTGCATCTCCCTTGACTTACAAAAAGTTCTGCAGCACACACTTGGCATCCCTTAGACACTTCTTTCACCATTGACGAAGTACTTGACTGTTTGCAAGATCACTTCAAGAATCTCAGGAATTAGGCCATTTGACGTCGTGACCTACTTTGCTGTAAACAAATTGATGGTGAGTCCTTCAGCGACTTTTTTGTCCACCTCAAAAACCTGGCTGAGGAGGTGAACCTGTGTTCCGGTGATCCCATTACATGTGTCGAGACACAATTGAAGATGGTAATCCTGATGGGAGTCCGAGATCAGGACCTTGTACAACACCTTATCTCTCTCGATGCAGCTGCATCCTTCTACACTTTTGTCACATGCTGTAGGTCATTCGAGCTGTTCGCGCAAGTTCTTCAGCTATCCACGTCTCTCCAAGTCAAGTACGTGCCATTTCTGGGTACAAGAAGGAACAACGATGGCAGAAGACAGCCTCCTCCCAGCAAACTCCACCGACACAGTCTTCCTCCAGTTCTTCGTGCCAGTCCTGCAACTGCCGACACAGCCCGGGAAGGTGCCCTGCTACTGATAGCACCTGTACCAAATGTCGCTGTAAGGGTCACTGGGCCAGGACTAGATGCCCAGCCAAGGAGGTGTACTGCCGCAGTTGCAACGAGACTGGTCACTACGATGGATGTTGCAAGAAAAAGGACAAGGGTCAAGACAACTCTTCAGACTCTGCAAGAAACTCAGCAACTGTTGTCACTTACAACACGTCGTTACATACAAAGCCATCACCACAGTGCACGAGTCATCACCCTCTCCAAAAACCGACAGGCCCTTTCAGGAGCCTAGCCAGCAACAGCAACCCCTCCTATCTGACGATCACCCTACGAGGCCTGTCTCCGCTGATTTCTTCCAGTTTGCAGAGAACTCATTCCTAGTAATTGCGGACAGATTGTCAGACTGGCCTGTGGTCGTACCCTGCTGACATCCTGTCAGGATGTTCTGCAGATACTTCTGAGAAGTTGGTATTCCCCTCTGCCTCAGGACCGATGGAGGCCCACTGTTTAACAGCGGTGACTTCCCGACCTTCATGGAACGGGGTATTCAGCATGTGATGTCCTCATCCCACTATCCCCTATCAAATGGACATGCCGAGGCAGCAGTCATGTCTGTAAAGCACCTCATTTTCAAGACGGTGCCCCAGTGGAAACATTGACTGCGAGAACTTCGGTAGGGGCCTCTTAGAGCTATGCAACACCCCTACGTCTGCAGGTCACTCTCCCGCCCAGGTGCTGTATGGCCATCCCGACCCACCCAGAGTCCTTCTCCAAGGGATGGCAAGCCTGTACCAAGGACTGTGACCACCAAGCTGCCGCTTCTACCGAACAAGTCAAGCTCTAGTACAATTCCCATGCCCGTCCCCTTGCCAAGTTGACTGTCGACCAGCGTGTCTGAATTCTAGACCTGATGTTACACCGTTGGGACAAGGTCGGAGTACTTATGGGCTGTGGCAGGTCCAGGGAGTACAAGGTACGTTTCCCCAGTGGACGAGTCTGGTGGCAGAATCGTCAACATCTCTACCCAGTGCCTTATCCTAGTGTTGACCCTCCTCCCCATGTCCCTGTGGCGCCTTGTTCGGCATTTAAAAGTTCTGTAGATAATCCCCCCACTGTATCACGTTGTTCACCTCGACTCATGGAAAAGAGAGTACGCTCATAATGGTGCTGTGAGCATCAGGGGAGAGGGAGGAGTGGATATATAAGTATTAAGTGGTCCTGTAACAAGCTGGTTGGCCAATTTCGTACACAGCTGTTAGCTAGTATATTTTACTGATAACTGACGACCAGTTCGGCTGTAGAGCCTTAGAACGATATATGGTATTGTGAACAAGCCAGTTAGTGAACTGAGTGGTTTGTGGTAAACAGCAAATGATAGGTTCTCTTCTTTGGTAATGCAATACTATATAGTTAGTCATGCATCAGCTTTGTGCCCCGTCGGTCATGCTTAAGCCTCGTACTCCTTTAGTCACACAATTCTTGTCTCTCTCCCATTTGCCTTGGTGTATAGTCTCTTGTATGTATATATTTTCTTGTAATAGACTTTAAGACCACAACCGAACGTTTTTATTGGGATTTCATGGTGTTATGAGGTTTAATAGTCTTGTAGTGGTTAGGCAGTCAACTCTCTTACTTGTACAGCAACTTCCATGTATGCTCATTATTTGAAGGCCTTTGTCTTTGATGACTATACATCCCATCATGTTTTTCTTTTTTTTTCATTTGAGTGGTTAGCAAAACATTGGGGGACTGTGGTTGTCATAATATCTCATTGAAGTCTATTTTTTGTGGTTTTAGTAATAAAAGTAAATCCCATTAGGCTCTAGTCGAGATTTTTCAATGCTTTTATTATTCCTTGTATTAAATTCTCTTGTACCTTTCCTCAATAGCGTCTTATTTATTTGCTCACAGTTTCGAAATTAACTGTGGAATGGCTCATTTATTGGCATTGAAAGAAGCAAGCCACTCCTTTCCTGAATTTCTTTTATTTATTCATAATGTCGGGCTTCTTGATTCTGTGGGTGAGTACTTTAAATATCCTTCAGGGCTTTGGTCACCTCTTTTTCTTTATTCTATGTATAATAGTGTGAGGAAAAGAACAATAGAACAGTGAGCTAGTAAACTCTCCTCCTTACATATATTCTCTTGGCACTATACAGCTGACATGGGAAGTGAGGGAAAGCGGGTATGATGAATGCATGCTATCTTGCTTCTGTAACAGTTGTGACTACCTTGGTAACTATAGTAATATATGGGGTTATGCTCTAAAACAGTAAAGCTCAGTTCAGTTATCTTGTGTTCCATATTCGTAGATTTGCTTTTTCACACTAAGTATATAGTCCCACACCCATTTCGGCTACTTGTGAGAATGCATGACCATGGGTAATAAGATTTTTTGAGCCTCTTACTGCCCAGCATCATATGAATGGGGGGGATTATGAAGGTGAGTCACCCTCATTGTTTTCACAGATAGCATTTTGATTGCATGTATTTTTGGTACATCTTTTGTTTCACTTACCCTGTGGATGACCCAAGCAGGGTGGTGATTGAGGAAATTGTGCAGCCCTTTATTCCCAAGGAGCTAAGAGGAGTGATTGGGATCATATTAGCTTCTGGTGCATGTCACTTTGACTCAGCCACCCTCTCACTAGGGGGATAGCAGCCTTTGTGTATGCATATATCTTTTAGTCCAAGTGTGTGCAATGTTATGCTACGTATTGTTATTTTTGTCATTGATAATGACTCTAAGTGGAGTGTGAGTGGTAGTGAAAGCTTTATGGATCTTGTAAAGAAAAATAACCCTAGTGTTCTTGGGCTATCCATATTTAAAAGGCAATTCACCTTACTTAACGTAAGTTAAACTAACTTAACCGAACCTAGTAAGTTTATGGGGTTATAGGGTTTTCTCATCTTTACAAAATCCAGGTTTTGTGAGTGAAAGAAGATTGTGATGAAGCCTCTGGAACCCTAAAGAGAGCTGTAGCACTTCTTGATGCAACATGATGCATTCTGTAAATGACCAAGTGCTAATGTCAGTTGTTCTTCAATAGGTATTATTAGAGATTGTTTTCCATTTATGTACCTTTATTTATCCCCATTCGAATGGGAGTGTACATAGGTTAGAACTGAGGAATGAAGCCTGGATGCCCTTCCTGATGCCTCTTGGAGGGCTCGAATGTGGGGTTGTTCCTACCTGATTCGAGAGCTTTAACTACTGTACTCAGCGATCCCCTGTCATACACATAATACATTGGCTAATAATTTTTTTTTTTTTTTTCAGATGTGTCTTCTTTTCTTCCATGCACCATGATTGGCAGTTTCTATTCTGGTGCTGGAGAGCTTGATAGAGAAAAATTATCTGGTTATCTTGGACACAGTTTTAAGGTATGGAGCATTGTATCATGGATATTTACTATGCTAGCATAGTAAATAAGGACGGGTGGGTGTGGGGTTGTTGCCATGAGATGAAGTGGCAGGTGTAAGCCAGTTGGGGCTGTTGGGCTTCATGGCAGATCCTTGCATGCTTACTGTGTGGATGATCCAAGCAGGGTGGTGGTGAAATTGTGAAAACCCTTCATATACAAATAGCTAGCAGGAGTTAATTGAGGTATATTAGCATTTGATGAATATGTGTGCATTGACTCGGCCTCCCCACTACAAGTGGGATCACAACAGTCGTATATGTGGAAATTTGTAGCTTGTGGTTTAGTTGGTGCAGTGACTGTTTCTTTTCTTCTACCACCAAACTCTTGAACATTCTTCCTCTTTTTGTCTTCCCTAACTCTCATGACCTTCCTTCCTTAAAAAGCTGATCTGGCGTCATCTCAGGGCCTAATCCTTCCATATATCTAGGTCTTCATTTCTTTGACTATTCTATCAGGCAGTCCCTCTCTTATTGTTTATCCCTCTCTTATTTCTGCCTTTTTCTTAAATGGTTACTTTTTCTTCCTCTCAATATATTCTTGGTGTCCGGGATCAATGAGGGGATCTTTTTTGGGGGTCTCCTTGCGTCACTCATCTTTTTTCTTTTATTTTCTTGAGAAACAGCATTTTACTTTTAAGTATTGAATCATTAATGGATTTCCTTACCGTGAAAATAATTGTGTTTGGAATTGAACTTACATTTTAATTTTTCATACTATTTTAGCATGTGATAGGCTGGTACCGTAGCAGAGGATCATGTGACGATCTTTACACCAGAGAAATTTTATTACATCAGCAGCTGTCTAAAATAATGACACACACTGGTGGTCATTTCATTCTTGGCATCCTCTCATGCTCTCCTTCAAATGGAAATGGAACTTTCACTGTGTCGCATAAATTCATGATGCAGCAAAATGGGTAGGTCTGTGTAGTGTAAACTGTACAATATACAGTTGTTTTTACGTGCTAGTTTATTTTTCTATTTTTGTACTGTACTATGAAAGCTAGATACTTTCTCTTTGTTCCAAACTTTACTTCTACCTTTGTTATGCATATTACTATTAACCTCATGGGAACTGCAATAGCACAGTGATTCGTAATTTTATATTAAGACACTCGCTGCTTTTTATTTTTATTTCAACATGATTCCATATCCCAACCAGCAGGTTAACAATTCAACTGAATAAAAATACAGAGACAGCAAGACTTTATCATACCCTCTGCATCAATATTTCTACGATAGGCTAGTTTTTGGCAAGGAAACAGAGGAATGTACATTTATTTTATTTCCCATTTGTGAATTCGTAATCAATAAAATGTCAGATATGTGTATAATCAGTTTACGAGTTAAGTTTTCTACAGAAATTTTGAAGGTGTTGTTCTTCAAGTTATCAACATGGGAGATACATCCACAGCAGAATATCGTCTGAGACCGCGAAACCCTGCTCTCTACACCTCCAATGCAGTGAATACTGTTCTTTCTAGTCTTGAGTAAGTATCAGCTTATTTTATATTGATATAAAATTTTGATGAATAGCAAACAACTACTCTCTTTGTATATTAAGTGTCAGTTATATGTGTGGAAAGAGAGCATTGCATTATGTACCCATAAGAGAAGTTTAAGGTTAAAAGAATGCTTAGAATGCTCAACTTGGGAAGTGAAAAACTCATGTCTGAACCCACCTCAGAGCATTAAGAAAAAACTTGTTTAATATAGGACAAAATTGACTCCAGTGCTAGTAAACTCCAACATATACTGTACAGTATATTTATATGTTTTTTTGTTTGCTATTTTACGTGTTACTAATAATCCCCATTCAGATGGGGGTAAATGCAGACAGGTTGGAGCTGGGGAATCAAGAGTATGTAATTTTGTAATCAGAATATTTTATCTAAAGAGTAATTACTACACAGTATACTGTATTACTTATCCTTTTACCTTTCCTGTTAAACTGCAGAAGCAAGAAGTCTTTGCCGCAAAATACAGATTTAATTACAAAGTATTTATATTTGTATAAGAGTGTATCATAAAGCGAAAATTATTTAGGTATATCCCTCTATCTATATACAGAGGCCATAATACAGCTTATAAGGGGGTGGTGGTGGAGTCACACGTTAAAAGCTTGACTCATTGTGAGAAAAATGTACAAAAGGAGGGGATTCCCAGTTTCCTTGCTCTGCCCCATTTAGTCAACCTTTATGACACGGGGAAAGACTGAGGCGGTGTTCTTGCCCCCTCCCAAATACCCATGAGGAAATATGCAGATTTTGAGTGGATTATCATCAGGCTTCTAGTTAGTTCTCATTTCCTTTCTCACATAGAACTGCTGGTAAGCATTTACACATTCTTAACAATATTTTCTTTGTACATACAAACTGTCTGCAATCCCCCTTGAAAGGGAAGGTGGCCAAGTCCAAGCATACATTTACCAGAAGCAAACACACCCAGATCACTCATCTTGGTTTTGAATATTCTTTGTAGGAACTGTGAACCTGGAGTCACTGAAGCAGAGAGTCTTCATAGTGGGTTGTTAAAGAGACTAGACAACTTGCTGCCAAAGTTCTCATCTTCAGAAAAAGAACTTGAAAAAGTTCTAGAGGAGGTATCGTGTTTGCGACTCCTGTGCGGAAATAATGGAGTTTCTTTAGGTAAGATATGAATTATATTTAAAGATTTTCAGTGAAGTATTGTGGCATTTTGTACATAAATATGGGGTTGTAGGATTACCATGTTATAGCCAGTACTTTGCCTAAGTTCTAGAAGTTTTTAATTTATCTGTTGGCTCTCAACTCCATTGGTATAGCTGTTTAGCTTTCTCATTTAGTTGGAATCACTGAGCATGCAGAATTGCAGTGGTAAGAGCACTCAACTCGGGAAGTGACAAACCTGCGTTCGAGCCCTTGGCTGGGCCTTGAGAGGAAATCCAACCTTAAATCCCCGGCTCTAAACAATCTGTATTCACTCCTGTCTGAATGGGAATTCATACTAACACAAACGGCTAACATCTGGCTAGAATTGGCATATATTACTGTAGATTTCTCCCTTTCCTTTCACTTCCTTAGTAATCATGTAGTAGGTTGGCTCATGGCACCAACCACCCATTGCAATACTACAGCTGAAGGTTTTTAACCTTAAATAGAACTGTCCAGGACAGTTCGATGTTAAGTCATCCTTCAGTTACGGTTCTTTTTCTATGCCTACATCTACACTAAATATTCTTGGATATTCATTACACATCTCTCATTATCCCTTCACATCTGACAAGTCATTACACTCTCCATCTCTGTTTCTCTTTGTGTATTCTTCGTGATTCTTCGTGCCCAGGCCCGATTTGGGCTATTTTTTTTATTTTTATTTTTTTTGCCCGCCCTGGTGTCACAGTCAAAAAAAAAAAAAAAAAAAAAAAAAAAAAAAAAAAAAAAAAAAAAAAAAAAAAGGATGAGGAGGAAAGAAACTAGGAATTCCCTCCTTACCTGAATTGATATCAATTCCATAAACTAAATAAAAGAAGAGTTAGTAATGTGCTAAGTAGGAAGCAGACCTTGCTTCCTTTGCTCATTATTTCTGTGAGAGGTGTCAGTCATAAAATAACAAATTTAAAAAAGAAACTTTTAGGAGAAGGCTTTGAAACCTACAAATAGCAGATGAATAGAAAGTTTTCTGTTTTAATATAGCCTTGAATTTCCAGATTTTACACCGGAGATTCGTAATATTACCGATGAACAGAATCTCATGGAGTTTGAAGATACATTGAGCCTTTCTTCACATAGTCTCAAAGGCAAGGCAACCCCTCAAAAAGGGCCAGTGAAGAAGAAAGGCAAACTAGTCAAAGAAGATAAAGGATCTCCTGATCTTTTCGGTTTTGTAAACAAGGAAATGGAAAAACTACAAGTTAAAGGATTAGGTTCCCCCCCAAAACGATTGAGTAGGTCAAGAACAAATACTCCTTCTCCAGTAGACGTTACGAAGAAGTCAAAATACAGTACAAGAACCAAACGAGCATCGTCGAGGAACAACTCCGAATCAAACGATGAGAGCTTGTCTTCCATGAACAAGCACTCGAAAAGTAATAGTTCTGAATCATCTCAGAAAGATTCACAGGAGGGAGGATCTGGAGGAAGGGGAGGAGGGTCAAAGGCAGGGAGAGGGCTTGGCCGCACTCCTTCAAAAGAGAGGAAGTCTCCTTCTCGGGTAACAAGGAGCCAAAGCCCAGCTGTTTCTAATCTAAGGGGGACTCAACGAAGGAGAAAGGAAGCTTGGTCAGACAAATCGAATTCTGGTTCTCAAGAATATTAATTTTTCAATTACTCCTCCCAAAATGAGGCTACAGCTGTGGTGGACATGTTATGTCCATGTGGGGATTTTTTTTTTCATGTTATGGTAGATATTAAATGGAAATATGCCGAGTAAACAGTTAAGCACTACTTTTAGTTAAGGAAATTAATTGTCTCTTTTGTATATTTATTGTATTACATAGCTATTATAGCAATCAAGAGGATTCTGCCTCATCATGAACCAAAGTGATTCATAATTTTCTATTTAAAATAGAAGTTCCTGTTTCACCTTTGATCTCATTTACTCTTGGGAAAGTACGTAATCTAATCGAACCAATTTTAAATATTCTCAAAGAAGTCTTAGAAGCCTGAGCCAAGATTCTGTAATGTTTTGCTAGACATTTTAAAGCTAAAATGTGTCCTCGTGAGTAGTATTATCAAATTGGTGTGCATATGACCCTAAGAATGTGAATATTTTTACCTTAAATTTTAGAGTGAAACAGAATGGCTCGTGTACTTTTGACAGTTAAGAGGATGGAAAATCATAAATTTATAAAGACGAAATAGATGTCCAAATTAAGGTAGGTTTAAGAAGGAGATGGACGAATATACCAGTCTGAGGCAGGGAGAGATGATCTTATTCCAGATAATCCTCACTCCTCTTTTCTAAGTAGCTCTCTCTCAAGAAATACATATTCAGGAAAGAAATTTCCCTTGTCCCTCTTTCTGCAAAGAAGTTTCCCTTGTCCCTTTTTCAGGAAAGAAGATTCCCTTGTCCCTTTTTATCACCTCTTGCACCAAGCATGGCTTAGATCAGTTGTTAAAAATAATAATAAAAATGACAAACAGATGACTTCACGAGGGTACACCTATGCTTCCAAAATGTCCATTATTGACAGTGTTTTGCGCTGTGCCCTGGCAAGGCTGTGAGTAATATTACGCTCGTTTTTTATTCTTGCCCACTTACCCTGTGGCTGCCCCAAGCAGGGTGATAGAGGGGAATTTGGCACCCCATAATCCCCAAGAGCTAAGAGGAGTGATTGAGGTATATATGCTTTTAGTGGGTGTTTTGACTAGGCCATTTCCTTTACAAGGGGCATTGCAGCCATTGTCTATGTATAATTCTTCTCTTCAGTCTATTTCTCAGTGTTGAAATGTAAAATTATTGGCCTATCATCTTATGATGTCTATATGAGATAGCACATGGCTGCTGGAGAAATCTGAATAGTAGTGTGAAGTGGTGTTTTTATGAGTTTTGTCTGCTGGCGTGAAAACCCAACGATATCTGGCAGAGCTGTGAACAGTTAGGAATAGACTAATATGCCTTTGCAATACTGCGATTGTATTTTATAGTGATAAAATGTATACTATATATGCACTCATTTTCATACATATAATAGTATAAATTTCATCACTTTATTTATTCCTCACTGTTCGTGGCTGTGGGAAAAAATTATGTGTAGGTACCAAATGTCATTGATTTTCACGTGCTGTGTAGAAAGAGCAGCAACGCTGAGTGTGATGCCAACTCCTTGTGGTGGTGGCCATACCTCAAGGACGAGGATGATGCTCTTTGCTCCTTTATCCATGAACTTAAAGGTTGCTTAGCAAGCACTCTAGCATGATGATGATTATTAAAAAAAATAATAATTTAGTTTTATTAGATAGCAGTAAATTACAATATAAAATATGGATTTGTTAGACTAGAACATCCTGGTAAAAAATTTTGTACATATGTATATATACATACAATATTTACACACATCACTATAACATTTTTATAGTGACCTACTCTTGCTGAAAAGCCAGAAACACACACAGTATAAACAATCTTTGTACTTCAAATGTTTTCTTATGTAAAAATGGGGATGTAACAACCTACACAAGAAGGAATTCAACAGAAATATTACTACGAAAAATATTTAAACTCCTTCATGAGACAATAATACATAAAGTGATGCATCAAGTACTTTTTGGAACTTTTGCATCCGCTACTCAATGTGATAGCAATATTGACTAGTATAATATAACATACTATAACAGCAGGAAAACATGACAACAGGAAACTCTAAGATATAAACAGTCCTTAAAACACACAAAAAAAACAAATTGAAGAAAATACCATCTGACTCCCAAACTCAACTGTGAGATGAACACATCCAGGACAAGATGATCTCTGCATCTCTCCCCCAAACTCATCTGTGAGATACACCCACTCCCAGCACGAGATAATCTTGCATCTCTCTCCCAATCTCATCTGAGAGATGAACCCACTCCTGGCACGATATGCCCTTGTTTGTCAACATAGTAACTGATGATAAATAAATAGTAAAAAAGGCGTTTTAAAGGCTGTTTGAGAGAACACGGAGCATTTAAGGCACATTCAAAAGTTAAATTATTCCTAAAATCTGACACTACAAGTCTACTGAGCAAACAAATCAATACTGTTCACTAGTCCATAAAAAATTCTCCATGGCAGTCAGATTGTGATACTGATCCTAATGAACTTATTCATCCGCATAGTGTTCTTGCAAAAGGAATATCAAAACTACATTACTGTATCAATATAGAGTATATACAGGTATTTTTAACAACTCCCTCTTTCTAATATTGGTATACAGTAAATATATTTTTGTACACTACTGTACATCAATAATAACAGCGTTCTGAAAAGACGGCTTATATGCAGTGCAAATATAATTCCCGTTTAGATATAAACTGCTTTATGATTCAGCAATATTACATTGCAAAGTGTAGGATAATATTGTGAAAATTCCACTATATATTAGCAAAAGAAAGACGGGAGTCTTCATGTTTGGCTTAGTAACCTCGTATTCATCATTTAAACACCAACTAAATAAGTGGGAAGTTAAAATACCAATTGCATTACAATAAAAATAAAATCCTCGGAAATTGGAAAATATTTTGCATATTGCTGCCAAAAGCACATATCTGGCATTGCAAAAGTACTTTCATACACTGATAAAGTGCTGTACATCATTGTAAACGTTAAATAAACTTAAAGAAAGGACATTTTCAGCTTGGCCTCTCTTAACAAGTGAGCAGATCACACTTGAAAATAATTATCAATTTAATGAAGGATTTTCTACATCCAAACTGGTTCACTTGTTACAAAAGTTTATCAATGTCTCATCAACCCACTGGGCCACTGAATACTATAAAATCTTGAAAAGACTCTTCAGCACAAGTTTCATAACTACTGAAATGGAGGTTTTAGTTCTCAGCCACTTTGTACAATACTAATGAAGCAGAAATCTATTGCTGCTCTGCTCCAACCCCATCCCCTAAACAACCTACAAGCAACAGTCACTACTTGGTTGGGGCTTTACAAAGCTCCAGCATCTTCTCTGTGTTCTATCAAAGTAACTTTTAGATATGGAGAAAACAATAATCTTAGTAGGTCTAAGCAATCCAAGGCCTTACAATGCCGTAATCCATTCAGCAAAGCATGCTCTTCAACTAATGATCGTTAACTGGCATATGGACAGGACTGGCTCTGTCTGTATGAAGGAGTTACATTATTTCTACAGACTGTCATTTGTCAGTTGGTGATCATTGTTGAATTACTTTTTATCGTCTTCTAGCAAATGCACTTCGACCAAGCAATAATGCAAGGTTTCCTGGAGGTGACAAAGAAGCTCTGCTACTGGCTTTTATGGGAATAGTTGTCTGTCTCTTCATTAAAAAAACTTCTGAAGCACGACTTAGCAGCCTGCATTTCTGTCAAGTACCTATTTAATATTGTCATGGAAACCACTCCCAAATGCACCAATATTAAGTACTTCAGTCATAGGGTATGAAGTTCGGGGGAATGATGGGAAAGTGGGTATATCCTTCAAGAAATGGTGAAGGCTGAGAGTAAGCATCAGAGAGGATATCCAACACTGCCCTCTTAATTTATCAACAGTGATAAGCATGGATACCAGACCATAACCAAAAATGAAATTACTGCTGAAGTTCTCCAACACAATAGGCACAGAAGACACATGGAAACTTGTATTGTATGAATCCTGTCAGCTTTGTAATGCAATTTGGCCATCATTTTCAAAATCTGGCAAACATTTTTTATTCGTCAATGACTGGGAGTTGAATTACATTGACAATAAACATCACCCACAGAAACATCAAAGGCCATACTGAATACCAACCGTGGTTTGGCTATTCAGACATGATACTGCAGGTGCCATAGGCCAGCAAAGTGCCACTGTCATTTGTGATTACTGTTTCAAACTACAAATAAGCCTAGCACCACAATATTACTTGGCTAACAACCATCTTGCCTAACAAAGGGATGCTCCCCAGTTAGAATCACTTTACTTGTCAAGAGGATTATCATAGAACACAAAACCATATTGATCACCTTGGCGTCTTGGTGACTACACACAAAGCTATACAGAGGGAAGAATAAATGAATAAATTAAATTGTTTTTATCATCAGGAAAATTGAAATTTACAGTATTTGTACTGTACACAATATATTTCAAACTGTGTGCAATGTAAAATTTTCGTAATATTTTGATGTTTTCTGTGTTAGAAATAATTTGCACTATTGTAAACGGTATCTGACGTTTCCTACGGTAAGTATAATTATATAAGATTTTCATATTGTTAAAGGGTTTTAAAAACCTGTCAGTATTCTAACTAACAAGCCAACTGGGCAGGCTTGGGTTGGTCATCAGTCAAATAAATTATTAGACTGTATTTGTTAAAGGTTATCAAATACGTTTTTTCGAAATCTTTTTTAAAACACTTTCTGAACATTCTTGGTATTCCCTGAGGGCTTTAACGTCAATAATTCTGCAAATACCCGCCTGAGTCCCCACGAATATGAGTGAGTGAGATCCTAGATTGTTATTCCAAGATACTGTATTCACAGATTTAAAAGGATAAATATCCACGGGACCAGGTTCCATACTTTTAGCTTGTCTTCTAAGTGACTTTTCTTCCTCGGGGATGTTAGCAAAGTTAGCGTAATCTTGTTCCTGAAAGACAATTCCATATTCTTGACACATTTCGTGGTACAATTTAGGCATCTCTCGATATACAGTAGAACTAGATTCGGCTTCTTCACTTCCATTTTGCTTCTGTGACGGACTTTCCTCCGTGGATGTATAATTTTTTATAGCCTCAACTACGCAATGATTTTCACCTTCGTGACTCTTAACACTCTCCATACAGACAGTTAACAGTGGTGCTTTTCTCTTTGGTGGAACTTTATCATGCTCGTAACTCTTCAAAAGTAGTTGTTGCACTGTCACAATAACCTCGCCGGCAGAATCACCTTGCACTATTGAATTTAGCCAATTGGAGCCACTTAATGCCCAAATGGGGGCATTGGAGGACAACACATTACGAGAAGAAATGTTGAAATAGCCACTGTCGCGATACAATGTACAAGTGTTTGCTAATCCAAACACATCATCAAAAGATATAAAACTACCGGGCCAATGAAGAAGGCAAACTGCATCGGTAATCAAGCCTTTACGTGCCACGCTCAATGGCATACTTGTGTTCTCTAAATCCCAGAATCTGTAGGTGCGGTCAAATCCACCTGTAATGACGTGTCTACCACCCGGAGATGGACAGAAAGCCACAGTGCAACAAACTCCATTATGAGCTAAAAAGCAATGGATAGGATACAACACCAACCCTCTCGAATCATTTACACACAAGAGGGGAGAAGAGGTGTTTAGGTCCCAAATGCATACATACCCAGCTGAAAAAGCTCCAGCCAGAAATTGATGTTCCTTGCCACAAAACCAATCAACCTTTAGACATTGGGCATCATCATCATTAACAATACTTGACCTTAAAGTCACACTTGGCTCCACTCTGTATATTTTACTATTGCCTTGCAATTCCTCAGGTGGAGACTGAGGAATGGCAAAAATCCTAACAGTTCCATCAGAACAGGCAGCTGCTAATAAACCTAACCTCATTGAACTTGTATTTATTTTAGACTCGAAGGTACCAGAAGGACACCAAGCAAGTCCCCAAACATTCCCAAAATTGTGTGCAATGCCAAAAAGCATCTGAGGCGGATGATCACTTTCTTCCATTGAACAAAACTCCCAAATTTGAATCAAGCCTGGATGAGACTGAGCCTTCAACACTTGATATTCTCTATCAGGGGACAGTAACGTAGATAGAGCCAAATATTGCTTTTGTGCATTAATAGACTCATTTAAAGGTAATGGACACCAAGCACTTGCGTAAGTTGGTCCTCCACTAAAGAGGACCCAACCGCCTCTATGGAATGTTCCGTCAAATACTTCTAGCGTCTGCCAGTCTGTGAATTCAGTTCCACTTTTACTTACAAAATTGAATTTGAATTTTGGACTATGATGGGCTTTAGGTATATAGTGGCTAGCATGATCTTCATCCAACGTAGTCCAGTCATCAACAAGTACTTTAAAGTCAGGAAAGAGAAGATTTGAATAATTTTCGAGTATATAATTCAAAGTCCAATGAAATGCTGGTTCAAATGGTTTTAGCTGAGATGAGACCTGTCTGAAGTTATTTTTTTTTATAGTTTCAAATGTTTCAGGATCTGCACCCGATGTATCACTCTCGCTGTCTTCAGGCGGCACAAGACTATCTTCGTGCTTCTCGATGATATGAGCTCTTATATCTGCACATGTCTTGCAAGTGTATTTACACAGTTTGCACTTATAGTTTCGTGTGATGTTGTTGAAACGACACTTAAAGAAATGAGCAGAGCCGCTCTTTACACTTTTAATTACGTACGTGCAATCTGTATTGGGACAATACGCAATGCCTTTTAACCTAATGTCATTGTCCCAATTTTTTATAATATGTAAGGGTATATGAATTTTTGTTCTGGTGTACAGCTTTTTGTCTTCAAAATCTTGATCAGAATGAGTACCATCATCCTTTTCCTTATCTATGACATCCGATGAGTTTGATTTCCAAGCATCAAAGATAGCAGTGCAATTTTTGGCAGCTTTACGCTGTGGGCGTGGAACTTCTACAGTTGATTCCACCAAACTTTTTCCGGGCTTTGGACTGTGCCATTTCTTAACATGATACTCTATGGATCGCAGAGGAAATAGCTTACCACACGTTTTGCACTGCTCCTGAGCATCTCCCACAGTTATAGCACAATACCTATTGCAATGAATTATGTATCCACCCATAGATTTAAACACTTTATTACAGTTTTCACATTTTAGTCTTTTCACAAGCCTCATTGTCTTTGTTAAGATTTTTCTCCTCTCCAACTCCAAGAATTCCTGACTATCGCCACTTGGTCTTGCAAGACCGTTGTGCTCATAGCGAACGTGATATAAAAATTTCCCTTGACTTGGGAAAATGGAATCGCACTTACCGCATTTAATATCTTTATCTGGGACGATACTAATATCTCCAGATTTGACATCACTCGAAACACTGACTACAGGTATATCTGACTTGGCATCTTTAATTATTCTCTCTCCTTTATTTTTGGGTTTTCGTCCTCTTCGTTTCTTTTCTTGGACAACACTTGGTTTTTCAAAATGCGTCTGCTCATTGTCTAAATCAGTAACATCCGGGGGTAATTCCTTTGGACAAGACATTTTTGATTTTGGAGTGCTTTTGCATACCTTACGTCCTGTGCCTCGAGATACAACATTCAAAAAGTAACTGTTTAATTTCAACTTCCTGCCACTATGCGACACATGTTCAATTATTTCTGATTTAGAAGTACTGTCTACAGGGCTATGTATGCCAGTATTTGAATTTTCATTCTCAGTTACACTGCATTCTGATAATACTTGGTTACATGTTATGCTTTCATTTTCTATCAGTACTTTGCCACACAAATAATCAGAATCCTCATCTTTTGCTCTCCTTCCTCTGCCTCTTCCTCTTCTCCTTCCTCTCCCCCGCCCTCTCGAGTGAAGTCTGCCTCTTCCTCGAGTCTTTCCTTGTAAACCTTTACATTCGAAGGATTCCCTCAAATGCTCTTCTTCTTTAATTAGGGAGGCAGAAAAGTTATTTTCTTCTCTAGTTTCAGGTAAGTTGGACAATCTCTCATCACAATAATTAGCATTCTTAAAAACATCAAGTTTTCTCTCGCTGAAATTTTCAAGAGAATTTGGCAATATGTACTCATTTTCTGATCTATCAGCTTCGTAGTCAGCTATATTGTCCTGCATAGAAGTATCTTGATCTGAGGGTGATAATGAATTGACATGACCCATGTCACTTGCTGTCACATGTTCAACATTATGAAAACTCTCTGAAGTCTCATACTCCTGAAGACCTGAAATATTATTTTCAATATTAAAAGTATTCTCCGAGGACTCCCTTTTATGATTATTAATTTCGTCACTCTCTAAACAACCCACATCTTCAGCAACAAAAGCTGTATTTGAAACTTTTGCGGTGAAGTCTTGCAAATAAGACATTTTTTGTAAACTACTTTCTGAAGTATAAGAGTAGGTACTATTTTCTTCTAAACCTCTGGCATCATTTACACTTCCCTGACAGTCACTGTTCTTTCTCTGTGATTGACTACTAGATTCTGACTCATTATCACTATAGAAATTCTCAGTAGCTGGGGGTTCCTCCATATTTTCATCTTCTGGCAATGTGTGTGTAAT
This sequence comes from Halocaridina rubra, assembly GCA_037179515.1. NCBI lineage: Eukaryota > Metazoa > Arthropoda > Malacostraca > Decapoda > Atyidae > Halocaridina > Halocaridina rubra. Next base: position 49,126 of record JAXCGZ010003870.1, read on the forward strand.
CTGATTATAGCCACCTAAAATGCCTGTGCTAATAAAAACTTCTTTGCAGGTTTCTGACTCGATGTTGGAAGTATTCATATCACTGTTTACACTTCTATTATCATAATTTTCAGTACATTTTGGTGACTCCTTCAATCCATACCCTTTGTTATAAAAACGATTTTTTACTTCATGTAGTCTGTCACATTCTGAAACCACCTCATCAGTACTAACATTCATCTCCGTGGTCTCTTTACTCCTTTTGTCATCATATAATATTAAGACATCATCTGAATTTTGTTGGGTCTGTAAAGAGTCTTCACTGGTCACATCAGTTTGAATTTCAGCACTGACTTGTCTTTCAGAATTTTTTCCTACTCTATTTAAAGCATGAGACAATCTAGGAAACGCTTCTGAGATGGATACCGTGCCTACAGTTGCCGTTAGATTGTGACTCAAAAGTGACTGCAGAAATACAGGATTACTTGTAGTTATGGTCCTAGATATGGGGTCATACTCTCCCAACTTTGTGACTTCATTTTCATTTACAGGATCATAAGGGCTCTTAGCTGACCAATGGGTGGTGCGAGGCATCTCATGTTGAGAGGGGCTCAACGGTTCTTCATCTGAAGACTTGAATATTTCAAAAGCTGTCTCAGGTATGGACACAGCAGAAGCTTCTTCAGCATGCACATTACCTTCCACTAAATGGGTACTGTCAGAGAAGGTCTCAGAAGGTAATACCATCTGAGTGCCCTGCTGATCTGGGAGATATTCAAATTGTTCATCACGTCTTAGCAATGATGACTGCTGAGTCTTTTGTAGAGTTACACCAGACACTGAATCCTGTTTCATCTTAGGTACTGTTTCATACGTGAGTGGAATTTTACTACTATCAGCTGTAGAAGGAAGTAACTCCGTATGCTTTTGATATCTTCTACAGGATACACTATCTTGCGACAAATTTGAGCTGGCATCTAAGTAGTTCACCGAAGACGGACTAATGAATGGATTGCTGGTTTTTGCAGACAAGATTTCTCCAGAAGACACTTCTAGTGGAATCACCGGTTTGCTTTGAAGAGTTGTGTGAGGGTGAGCAAATAATGGGGCATTTGAAGCTAATGGTGCCTCATGACATGTAACTTGATTTACCAGTGTTAACTTACAATTGCCAAACAATGATGCTCCTTTTGGCAATGAGGGTATGTGGGGAAGTGAATGGGAACTGGCTTTAACTTGTGGCAGAGTAGGCTGTGATTTCAATACTTGTTTAATAAGTGAAGGCGGCTGTTGTGGAAGTTGAACCTGGGTCACTCTATTTCCAGGTGCATAGAATATATCTCCAGGAAGTAATGGTCCTGAAATTTGTCCTTGCTTATGACTCTCCTTGACATCTTTTGTAAGGCCTATTATTTCTGGTTTAACACTGGAACTTAAAATGTACTGCTCACCTCTATCATAACTATAGCTTTTCTCTGAATATGGGAGGCTTATACTAGAAGATGCCAGAGGAGGTGCTGAGACAATAGGCAAAGTGTGCTTTCCATGAAAGCGTAATTTAACAGCATCTACACTTATACCCTTATTTGAGTCTACCTCATGTGCAGGACTCTCACCTTGTACAGTCAATGACTGCACAGGTATAATCTCTCTCATCTTTGGACTATTTGCACATAATATTCTTTCTTCAGCAAAACTCTCATTACTTCCGGCTATATTTTGAGAAGTTTGATATTTTTCGTGATAGTTGGTCTGCTTAGTATGGCAAAATATAGACCCTGACATTTGTACGTCATGTGAAAGACAGGCACTCTCTTGCCTGAGAATTTGGCTAATATTCTTATCTACCAATGGTACCGGATCTACACTGACTGAAGTCTTTGGTACTATTTCCATAATATTTGAAGGTATATCTCTGGCATTATCAATACCCTGGATGATGCTGACATCTTCTGGCTTAATATCTAACGGCACAGTCGCCTCTGCAGACGAAAGGGACCTTCCACCTCTATTTCCCAAACTAGCAATCTGACAAGGCTCTGACCTATCTGATAATCTATGTTCAGTTTCTAAAGGTGTTATAGTTACTGAGGCTCCACCATTGATAATAGTCTCCTCAATACTTTTTTCTTCTTTGGCAAAAGCTTTAGTGTCATAAGAGGCCTTTGTAACAGGTGTAACACTTTTACATCTTTGTGGTAAAGATAATTTTGCACGAGACGATGATCCTACCATTTCAGACGTAGTACGACAACGACTGGGTCTACCATATGTCCGAATAACTTTAGGTGATGGGACATTGGAAGCAGTCTCATATCTGTCATTCAGAAAAGATGAGTTAAGACTACTGTGACAAGAACCCGATTTATCAGTACCACAACTACTTATGCAAGTATTAAATGCTTGTGGAAGAGAAAGTGGTTTTGAGGGCGGATCAATGGTTTTAACTGCATTTTCAAATAATGGAGATGCAGCAGGTATAATAGTATCACTAGATCCTCCATCTTCACTATACTCATTGCTTTCATTGAAGAAAGACTTTTCTAAGTTATTTTCATCAGTGCATTCTCCAGTATTACCACTTGAGCTGGAGATTATCGTAGGAGAATTTGTTCTCGCGTTTTGAAAACAGACTGTATTATCGACACTTAATAAGGAATTAGATTTCACTGTGATGCTATCAGTACTAGAAGGGCTACTATATCTCTTAACTTCAAATATTTTCTTTGAGTCCTCCATAAGTCGTTTTGCCTGCTCGAGTTTTCTCTGGACAGCTGCTTCTCTCTGCTTGAGAGCTTCCTCCCTTTCATTCAAAGCCTTTTCTTGCTGCTCAAGAGCTACTCGTAAACATTCCTGAGCTTTTTCTTCTTGCTGTTTCATGGCTTCCTCTGCTTCAAAGAGCTGATGTTCTCTACGTTCCAACTGAAGCCTTTTTTCTTCCCATAAAGACAAACTGCTTTTACTGTCAACATCCAAATCATTGCTTAATGGTTTTAAGTTGGGGGTGACATCTTTATGAAACAGATGTAAATCTCCAGAGAGTTTTTCCTTCAAATTTGGATGTCCGCTTAACATGTGTAATTCATTTTCCTTCAGCACCACATTAGATTGTCTTTCTAAAAATGGCTTTGATGTACTAAGTTTTCTGTTTTCATCACTTTTATCACTGGTATAGCCAAGTGTATAAGACTCATCTAGATGAATCAATTTACGAAACTTTGGATTTTCAAGAGAACTTTTTTGGCTATAATTTTCCAACTTACGTTTGCTTTTGGAAGCATTGGAATAAATTGGTGTGCTTGTGATAATAGTGTTATATGAACTTCCTTTTCTGTCATGACTATGGAATATCTCACTTACTTGAGAGGGGGTTTGTACATGAATTACATCTGCTTCTGTAGAAGGCATGCGTCGTTCAGTTACGTTTCCACAGTAAACATCTTGATTAACCGAAGAGTTGACGATATAATGGCTATAAGCCTCAGGTGCTTGAGTGTATGGATGCTCTTCGGTCTCATGTTGATCACGGTATCTCTTCTGTATATGACAAACATGCTCTGAAGGTTGTAGCTCAGAGGGATACTGTTCCGTGTGTGATGCTGAAGCTCCTGAATCCATAACCAGGTGGGTCCTCCTTGGTATAACATGACCCTCATGAGCAACAGGATAAGAATTTTCTCCATCCCTTAAGGAAGATTTGGTTTCAGGGGAGGAACATGAAGCTACAATTACCTTTTCATCATTACTTGCTAGTCTTCTTGCCATGTTGTGATTTGGTAATACATATTCAATATTAGGTAAATTATTACTTTCCATGCTAATTCTATTCAAAAATGAACTCTATATACAAAGTAATAATCTTTGTTATTTTCACATCTTGTAAAACATAGCATAGCTTGAAAAAGCAAGTATCATAACATCGAATTTTAAAACATAATAGCTAAATTGTAGCAGTCAATTCCCAGCTTGAATTTATAGACAGTCTCCAGATTTCAGAATAATACCACAACTCTTCACCTTATAAATCTCTGAGGTGTTATTATTAATGATACTCAAGTCTGAAGTAAAACTGAAGAATATTTAGTGGAAATAATACATTCGAATAATACCACATTTAGAATTTTCCACAAGGCTGCTGGTCACGTGTTACCTAAAACAAAAAGAAAATATAATTATAATATTTATAAATATTTTTTCCTACAAATAGAACTAACTACCCTTTTACACTGTAAGTAAAACATAACACACCTTCTGTTTATATAATGACATACATGCAATGACTAAGCAATTAAAACAACAATATGTGAAAAAATAAAATAAAATAGATACACTTCAATATTAGTACAAAACACGATACATTCCTATTATCAAAAGCTATTTTTCTTTTTTTACTAAAAGGTTAGGTTAGGGTTTATATATACCTTTATGTGTATATAAAAAATTAATATATACAATATATATATATATATATATATATATATATATATATATATATATATATATATATATATATATATACAGTAATGCCTCGCTATTTTGCGGTTCACCTATCGCGGATTCACTGTATCTCGGATTTTGTTTTTGAAAAAAAAATAAAAAAAATAAAATAAAATAAAATAAAATACAATAAAAAAAAATAAAAATACAAAAATAAATAAAAGAAATTATTGTGACACCAGGATGGGCCAAAAAATTATAAAATAAAGCAGCCTTTATCAGGCTGTAAAGAGAAACAGAGATGGAGAGTGTAATGACCTGTCAAATGTGAAGGGATTATAAAAGCTGTGTAATGAATATCCAGCTCTCTGCTGGGTTTTAATATACCTCTGCATTAGTTTCATGATGTCTATTCCAATAATTCTCCTTAGATCTTATTATTATCATTATTATTATTATTATTATTGGCAACAATAATTTTCCTTTGATGATGATTGTGGTGATTATTATCATTATTATTATTATTATTAAGGGGTCATCATTGTTTGTACATCTGTCGGTTTATTTACTCTAATAACTGTGTACAGTGCCCCTCCCTAGTTGGCTGGGACAAAGAGAGAGAGAGAGAGAGAGAGAGAGAGAGAGAGAGAGAGAGAGAGAGAGAGAGAGAGAGAGAGAGAGAGAGAGAGAGAGAGAGAGAGAGAGAGAGAGAGAGAGAGAGAGAGAGAGAGAGAGAGAGAGAGGAGAGAGAGAGAGAGAGAGAGAGAGAGAGAGAGAGAGAGAGAGAGAGAGAGAGAGAGAGAGAGAGAGAGAATTTAATTAACTCTTGTTCATTCAACCAAAACTACATTAGTGTATTTATTGTAAAAATAATGGTTTAATTACAAATTCGTAATAATAATGATATTAATAATAATAATAACAATAATAATAATAATAATAATAATAATAATCTCCACAATCATCATCAAAGGAAAATTATTGTTAAAAATAATAATAATAATAAGATCTAAGGAGAATTTTTGGAATAGACATCATGAAAGTAATGCAGAGGTATATTAAAAGCCAGCAGAGAGCTGGATATTCATTACACATCTTTTATAATCCCTTCACATTTGACAGGTCACTCTCCATCTCTGTTTCTCTTAACAGCCTGATAAAGGCTGTTTTATTTTATCATTTTTGGGCCGTCCTAGTGTCATAATCATCTTTAAAAAAGAAAAGAAAAAAAAAAAGAAAAAAAAATATATATATATATATATATATAAATATATATATATATATATATATATATATATATATATATATATATATATATATATATATATATATTAAGGTGTTCCTACTTCGCGGAAATTCATCTATCGTGGCCGGTTCCAGAACCGAACCCCCGCGATAAACGAGGGATTACTGTATATATATATATATATATATATATATATATATATATATATATATATATATATATATATATATATATATATATATATATATATAGACACACACAGGGGGTCCCCATTTAATGTCAGGTTCCGTTCCTGACCGCTGACTTGACCCGGATTTTGACTCAAGTCGGAACACACCTATAATTCGAACCTAGGTCCCGTAACTAACACTAAAAGTATATGCTCTAAAACATAGGAAAATAATCTAAGTTCTTAATCTAAGACATAAAAATATAAAACTACATTATGCCATACTGCTTACCTTTACTACAGTGGTTGGCTTGCATCTGGATAACTTCTGGCCCCATATCCAACTTATGGTCGAACAGTTTAACACCAAAGAATGAGCACAAGAACAGTAGTCGCCGTGGCTCAGTCGGTAGCGTCTCCGACTCTGAGGCGTCAGGTCGAGGGTTCGCGCCCCGTCACGGTCTGAGGTTAGCAAAGGCATGCACTCAGCGTAAGGATTACATCTGCCAAAACAAGTCCTTCGCAAGAAGGCAACCGTCCTAGCCCTTGGTTGATAAGGGAGTCCGTGACGTAAAACCGGAACCGAATGAGCACAAGAACAAGTGGTGACAATTCTTTTCCCCCCCTTTCCCATTTTCACGGAATTGAACAATCTATATGCTCTCTCCTGAATGAACAGGAAGCTCACTAGGATGTGCCATTGATGCTGGTCATGCAGCCAAAACACTTACATCTTGATGTTGAAAGCATGTATCCACAGTGAATGGGCGCGATAAGCAATATGGCAGATTAGAGAGTGAGAAGCACAGCGAATGAGTGCAATAAGCAATATGGCGGACGAGAGAGTGAGAAGCACAGTTTTTACAAGGGCACCTCTCTTAAAAATGCATTCTTATTGTTCTTATAGGGCTGTCCTTTGGGTTTCTCTGTTTCTCCAATATTTATATTTGGTAAATTTGTAAATAAATTAAATCAATTCCTTCAAATAACCAAATACAGTACTTAAATAAATGAACAATTAAAACCATTAACTTGATATACTGTACACGTATACAACAATGTCGTTAGACTGTTCTACTGCCAACCTCAACAAACTATTTTGCATAAAGATCGTATTTATGGCCATGTATTTGGTAAGTTTGTAAATAATTCAAGTCTAAATCTTTAAAATAACCAAATACAAAAACAAAGCCATTAACATGATACAATACAACAATGCTGTGTGACTATTCTTCTGCCAGCTCAACAAACTTTTTTGCATAAAGATTGTATTTACGGTTATGCATTTGGTGATTTTGTAAGTAGGTTGGCCCATGATGGCACCAATGGCCCATTGCGATACATTAGCTGAAGGATCTTGTGAACTTAAATAGGACTGTCCAAGACAGTTCGATGTTAAGTCTTCCTTCAGTTACAGTTCTCTTTCCATGCCTACATCAACACTGAATATTCTTGGATATTTGTTAGACAAGTCTTATCATCTCTTCGCATCTGACAAGTCACAATACTCCCCATCTCTGTTTCTCTATATGTTTTTTTCATGCCCAGGTCCAATGAGGGTAGATTTTTTTTTTTATGCCCATCCTGATGTCAATAAAAAAAATAAGAAAAAATAATTGTCTAATTCCTTCAGATAACTATATACATAAATAAATAAATAAATAAAACCATAAACTTGATATATATATATATATATATATTATATATATATATATATATATATATATATATATATATATATATATATATATATATATATATATATATATATATATATATATATATATATATATATATATATATATATATATATAGAGTCCTCATATAACGTCGTTTCGTGTTTACGACAAAAGCGAAAAAAAATAAAAAATCTTTGTCTACTTTCCCTTACCCTTTCTTCCTGGTCCTCTAGGGGTTAAAAGTTGGCCCAGTTGGAGTAGCCAAAGGTCACTTAACATATAATGATAAAGAGATGCGTACATATTTAAATGAATATTTCTTATCTGTATTTACCAATGAAACCTTGGAATATATTCCAGAAGTAGAATACATATGCACAGACTGTCCTTATACAGTAATATACTTAGTACAATAAATATTACAAGGGAGGATGTAATAAAAGAAAGACAAATTAAAGATTCATAAATCTCCGGGACCTGATGAAATTTATGCTAGAGTATTAAAGAAGTGCAACAGGAGCTTAGTTGTCCACTATTCTATAATTTAATAAAATTAGTATTGGCACCCAAGGAGTGGAAATTGGCAGATGTGGTACCAATATTTATATAGGGAGAATGGGTTAAAAAGAAAAACTATAGATCTGTATTTTTTCTTTTTAAATTAAATATAACCAATTGTATATATAAAAATAAATAAAGCCACTGACTTGATAAAAAATGAGATACTAGTGTAATATTTTTTATGTTTATAAGTGTGTTTTAAATCTTAGAGTTTTATTTTCTATAGATTATGTATTGATTGTTCTTTTGCCTTTCCAGACTCACCTGCCTGCGCCTGTCTCGTCAGCAGCTGACGTAGCAAGCTTTTTTCTGATGAGCAAATCTCTCCCTCCCTCTGAAGCACACCACATGAGTACAGTATACTGTACAGGTATTATTTACAGTTTTATACTATACAGTAACACAGTACAGGTATTGAGGTGTAATATAGAGCAGATATTTTTATGGATATGTTTTCTTTTATTATACTGTACAGTACATTTATGCTGAACAGTACCTGTATATTATGTTAATTTCAAAGTTTAGGAATAGTAATAAGATTAGTTTTAGTAATTATTTAAGAACCATTTGGAACATAGGGTTCCCTTGGAAAAAAATAAATAAATAAATAAAATAAAATAAAAATAAGGGACCCAGGTTCAAATATAAGCGAGTTCCAACTTAGGTCGATTTTTTACTTAAGTCGCCTGTCCGGAATAGAACCCTGACGTTATATGAGGACTCCCTGTACTATATATATATATATATATATATAATATATATATATATATATATATATATATATATATATATATATATATATATATATATATATATATATATATATATATCTATATATATATACAGTGTTCCTTCCATTATTGCGAGGATTCGGTTCCGGGACCCGGCGCGAGACAGGAAAATTGTGGAGTAGGATCAGCCTATATGTACATAGATATTTTAATTTATTTTTACGTTTACGCCGTATAAACTGTATAAACCCTCCCTGTACTGTTAACAAACCACCCTTTACTTCATAAATAACAGCATGCAAGCGTAAATTTATATGACATACTCATGTACATAGGTATTTTACAATTATTTTTACGTTCACTGTATAAACCCTCCCTGCACTATTAAAAAACCACCCTTTACTTTATAAATAACAGCATGCAACGTAAATTTATATGTACGTGATAGGTAAACTTACCTTATCTGTTATGGTTAACATTTTCCTTTGCCGCTTAGGCTCACTACAAGAAGCCTTAGAAGATGAAGGATGCTTGGGAGGCATTGCAAAGGTTAAAATATGCGAGTAAAAAAATCACAAAAAAACGTATTAATAAGCACAGCGTGAACGGCGCACACGTGAGTTAGACTGAACAAGCCTTTGTCCGAAACGCTGATAGCGGTATAAATAACAGCATGCAACGTAAATTTATACGTACGTGATAGGTAAACTTACCTTATCTGTTATGGTTAACATTTTCCTTTGCCACTTAGGCTCACTACAAGAAGCCTTATTAGATGAAGGATGCTTGGGAGGCATTGCAAAGGTTAAAATATGCGAGTAAAAAAATCACAAGCAAAATGTATTAATAAGCACAACGTGAACGGCGCACACGTGAGTTAGACTAAACGAGCCTTTGTCCGAAATGCTGATAGCGGTATCGTATTTCACATGTTGCAATACTGTTAGTATTTATGTTTTTTACTGTTTTATTATTCTTAGGCTAAGAAATACGTTTTTTTATCAATAAAATCATGAAACTACTGGAAATATAAATATATATGCTAGCTCACGTAGCTGTGACCCCAATACATTGTACGCTATCGGACACTATTTCGCATGATGCAATACTGTGAGTTATACTGTGCGTACGTATATCTAAATTTATGATTTTTACTATTTTTTACTGTTTTATTATTCGTAGGCTGGGAAATAAATTTTTTTTTATCAATTAGATAATGAAATGTTTTTTTCAATAAAAAAAATGAAAATACTGAATATTTTTATTTTTTCATATTTTAATAGTTTTGCATATATATATATATATATATATATATATATATATATATATATATATATATATATATATATATATATATATATATATATATATATATATATATATATATATATATATATATATAAAAATAAGTTGCCAAAAAAAACCGTGGTACAGTGAAAAAGCGAGCCAAGAAACGTGATCCAGCAAAGGATCACTGTATATATATATATATAAATATATGTATACAGTGCTCTCAAATATATACATAGGTATGTTACATTTATTTTTACCTTTACTGTATAAACCCTCCCTGCACTGTTAACAAACCACCCTTTACTTTATTAATACCAGCATGCAAGCGTAAATTTATATGAACGTGATAGGTAAGCTTACCGTGAATGAGGTGATGATGACATGTACATACTCCATAGGCAAATACTCCACAGCCAATGACAGCTTTACGGCTGCTTTTTGCGAGAGAAGAACAAGGTATTGGGGAGTTGCTGTTTCTTCTTTTGTGCGAAGATGGTCTTGTAAGAAGTCATGGCATTGTCGATAATATTGCAGAAGGTCGCCGAACGAACCATATTATCGTCATGCTCCTGCGACAATTGTTGGAGTTCTATCATATGTTTATACATGGCTGCCAAACGTTCGAGTGTAAAACCAGGTTCTTCGACTTCTTCGTGCGTTTCCTCTGGTTGTTCTTCTTCGCTTGCTGATTTTGTCATTTCCTCCAAGTCTACATCAGTCAAAGGCTGCGAGTGGCAGTCGATCAGTTCATTCACGTCTTCGTGAGTCATATCTTTAAAGTCTTCTCCTACCAGAAATGCAGCCAACTTCACAGCTTTTGCAACTGACGAGTTATGGACTTCGTCAGGAGCGAATCCCTTGTAGCTGTAGATGACTTCGGCCCATAATTTCTTCCAGCTGGCATTGATTGTGGCCAGCTTCACCTCTTTAATTGCATTCTGAATATTTTGAAGGTATGTAGCAATCGTGTAGTTACGCCAGTACGTCTTCAGAACAAATTCTTTGTCCGCATCCATGGAGTCAACCTGGTTCGCCAGGGCATTTCATGTGTAGAGGGCCTTGAACGCACGAATAACGCCTTGATCCACAGGCTGTATCAGTGATGTCGAATTCGGAGGCAGGAACTCCACTTGAACACTGTCATATTGGAAATCAGTTGCGTGGCCACCAGCATTATCCATCAAAAGAAGGACTTTATATTCAAGGCCCTTGTCTGCAAGATAAAATTTGACTGAGGGATAAAGCATTGGTGAAACCAGTCCGATGTGAGGCTTTTTGTGATCCAGGCCTTAGGGTTATGCATCCAATACACTGGCAGCAGATTCTTATTCTTCAAAGCCCTAGGGTTCTTTGACTTGTAGATAAGCCCGAGCTTTAACATAAAGCCCGCAGCATTCCCGCACATGACGAGGGTAACGCGGTCTTTGTGCGCTTTAAATCCCGGGGCTTTAGCTTCTTCCCGGAAGAGAAAAGTGCGAGATGGCATTCTTTTCCAAAATAACCCAGTCTCATCCATGTTAAACACTTGCTCAGGAGCATATTCCCCTTCAGCAATAATTTTCTTAAAATTGTTGTTCACATAATCTTCAGCTGCAGCTGTATCTGCAGAGGGCAGCTTCGCCATAAACTGAAACGCTCTTTAGGCCATAGCGTTTTTGAAATTTGGCAAACCATCCCTTGCTTGCCACGAAAGATTGTTTCCTCGGTGGAGAATCGCTAGACGGTCCTGGTTGCGGGTTGTCAATATCTTCTTCTCTCTCCTCCTCTCCACGGTCGCCACTGTCGTTGTCAGGTTCGTTTGCAGCAAATGTATTGTACAGCTTCTTCACCTTTGTTCGTATGATATTGGTGTCTATGCTGATATTCTTCTTTCTACAATCAGCAATCCACAGGGCGAAAGCAGATTCTATCCCCACTATTATTTTATTGCGGGGTGTTATGACCCTCTTCGCTGTTTTACTAAATTAAATAGTCGCTGTTTTCCTGATATTTGCCTCGTCCTTTTTGATGTAGCGAAGTTTTACCTTATCTGTTATGGTTAACATCTTCCTTTGCCGCTTAGGTTCACTACCAGAAGCCTTAGAAGATGAAGGACGCTTGGGAGGCATTGTAGAGGTTGAAATACGCGAGTAAAAAAAATCACAAGCACAACGCGAACGGCGCACATGTGAGTTGGACTGAACAAGTGAGGCGAGACAATGGAAGATGGTGGGAGAATACAATCAGACTCCATGATACAGAACATACAGAAAAACAATTATGTGATTCGTTGTCTCCCACCCTTTCAGCCAGTAGCATCCCATGAACTATCTCACGAAGGTGCGAGCCTTTGCATTTTCCAAGACGCCAATACAGTGTACGCTATCGTACATTATTTCACATGGTGCAATACTGTGAGTTATATCTTTAAATTTATGTTTTTTACTATTTTTTACTGTTTTATTATTCTTAGGCTAGGAAATACTTTTTTTTATCAATAAAATAATGAAAATACTGAAAATTTTAATATGTACTAGCTCACGTAGGTGCAACCCTTTTTGTTTTCCGAAACGCCGATACCGGTATTGTATTTTACATGTTTAAATTTGTTTTTTTACTTTTTTTACGGTCTTATTATTCTTAGGCTAAGATATACATTTTTTTATCAATAAAATAATGAAAATACTGGAAATTTTAATATGTGCTAGCTCATGTAGGTGTGACCCTTTGCGTTTTCCGAAACGCCGATACCTGTATCGTACTTTCTATGGTGCAGAGTTACGTTTTTTTTTTTTTTTTTTTTTTTTTTTTTGCTATTTCTTACTGTTTTATTATTCTTAGGCTAGGAAATAATTTTTTTTTATCAATAAAATAATGAATTTTTTTTTTCAATAAAATAATGAAAATACTAAAAATTTAATTTTTTTATATTTTAATATTCTCGCATATACCCAGAAAAAAAAAAAAGCTCGCCAAAAAAAACGCAAAACACTGAATTCCCGACAGGTGAACCGTGATACAGCGAGGGATTGCTGTGTATATATATATATATATATATATATATATATATATATATATATATATATATATATATATATATATATATATATATATATATATATATATATATATATATATATATTGCATATGCAAGAAAAACTGTACTTAGATTAATCCTATGGTAAAGAGAAATGGTTGTCGATAATAGGAAAGAACAGAAAATACTGTTTATAACTTCATCAGTACTGCTTGGGAATCAGTTTACAATCTGAACACTTCATAAATCATGAAATAAATAAAAATATAACCATGAATGTACATAATTAATAAAAGTAAGTCTTCATGCAGTATCACATTAACAGTGAAATCCCTTTTCAATGAGCACTACCATAAATCTTTTACACAAATAGCAACCAGGTCACTACCTTGAAAACCTTTGCTTGTTTGGGGTTCTGTAAGCAGCTTACAGTACTCAAAATGGTACCCTCCACCTCTAGTTACACAGGAGTGGGTGGGGTTGCTTTAGTCACTTCAATACTCCGGTGGATTGTAGCAGCAACTAAAGAAGAAAGAACATTTTTTAACAGGGGAACAAATATGACCTAACCTAACTTAACCTAACCCATGGCTCTATTGTAATGGGCAAAAGTTGGGAAGCAACTAACGCTGGTTCGATCCCACCAAAGGGCGTTAGGCAGGACATCCAGTCTTAATCTTTCTTACAGCTCCAACATGTGTATGTACAACCCAATGTGAATGGGGGTTAATTGTGACACACAATATGGTACATTATCAAACTAATGTGATGGTACTTATAAAGGCACTCTGTCCAGCATTTGTCCATTTAGATGGTTAACAGCGTACAATGCATTGTCTTAATGCTGGTGCCATGGCCAGAATTTGATCATTTATACTTTTTGTGACACCTCTTTAGATATAAAATATACTATATTTTTACATAACATGTACATAAAAAAGAATGGATACAATGGAATTCTCATACTCACAAATTTAAATTTTCTCTCCTCATTTAATCAATTAAGGGCAACATTAGGTTACACAGCAAAAGATCATAAAAATAAAAAATAATTCTGAACTACTTTAAGCTTAAAGTAACCTAGGACTTGCAATTCGCGAGAACCAAATTGCTCGCCCAAAAGTCCAGTAAAATTGTACTAATACACCATTTTCAAATTTTAAGAAAGTTTTGCTTCTCTCACCAATGAGAAAGGGTAATTTTTATTTTTACACCTGCCACCTTCTGGAGGTGAAAGTTGTTTTGCCAACATTTTTTTTTTTTATTATTCATGTTTTGAAGGAATCTGACCTTAACTACCATCAGAATTATTTGAGTTTTGTTAACTCCATTTCAGCCATCAATCTTTGGCACCCTGGTATAAATGGGGCGTTCTCAGGTGGTGGGACCACAGAAAATGAGTAATTTACGAAGGTATTAAAGGTCAAATTTCTTCAAAATATATCGAAAATCACATGAAAACCATAAATTTAACTTTCAAGATTCTAACCAAACCTAATATCCCTTAAAATTAGAAAATCTAAAAAACAAATTAAGCTAAAAGAAAAACTTCACCAAACCTAAACTATATAAAATCATTGCAAACTGAGCCTGATGTCCCCCCCTCCTCCAAAAAGAGGCACAGAAGAACTTGTATTACAGTATGGAAAGATAGGGGTAGGCTGATGCTCTTCCGCATCTGAGCGGTCTATCTATCTATCTACCTTGGCGGTAATAATGGAAAGAGCAAGTCAGATACGACGCTGGTGCTCGAGTAATTCAAATATGAACTGAATGGATCACCAAGGAGTTGACCCATGCTCATTAACCCTAATGATCTAATGTATATGATTAACTCCACCCTTAGTTGACTATCAGACTCCACTTAGGTACTGGTCAGCAGTGCAAATATGTACATACACATAGACCTAGTGGGAGACAGCAGCAGGACAAACTTGGGCAGAAATTTAAAAATTAACAAGGAAAATTAAAAGCGCCAAAACGACTCATTTGCGAGAACTTTTGTACCTGACAACTGTCTTAGAATATCGAAACCTACTTAAATAAAATGTTGGTCTAACCAAGCTTGACCTACCACAAAAAACTGAAACCTACAACATTTATCTATGGTTTTCGATGTTTCTGAATGAATGTGAATTTAAAAAGTATGAAATTACTATTTTTCAGTTTACGTTAAGTTAGGTGGGCATACACTCATTCAAACCACACCAAAAACCATGAGAAAAATATAATTTCACCTCTAAATCGAGACGGGTGCAAAAGTAAATAATTTATAAAAATAAGTCTGGGATGAGATGGGTGTAATATTAAAAATTTACCATAGACTGAATATCTAGAATCACTAGCGAACTACTGTATCAACAACAACGACCTTGAACCAAAATCTAATTGCATACAACTTGGCAATTATGGCTAGTAGAAATAATTAACTGATAAGGAGAGGGGGGGGGGGTGGCGAGCAAAAATTGCCAAATTAGAGATTAATTGATCTAGCAAAAATCAACAAGTTAAATGTGGAGGTAATTGTGGAATAAAACCCAAATTCCTTCAGCTTTTTCACATTCATTACAAATGACAAATTATTCTTAAAGAAATGCTCAACATGACATTTGCATATAAACATACCGGTACATAACTGTCAGAAATTACGAGTATAATACACGATTTAACAATTTGAGTTGATATTTACCCAGATTTTCACAATTTTCCACCCATGTGGAAAATTAACGTTAAATAAAATTTAGACTCAAATATGTTATTCTCCATTAATGTTTTATGGTTACTATACACGTAATATCTTGTACATTAATGTCACCCATGTGACTTAGTTATAAAATACTTATATCTTTTTTTTTAAATCTATAATACTGAATAAGAAAGTTAATGAAAACAGCTGAGATTGTATAAATCTTACCCACTTCTTGGTAGAATATGTCATCTGCTCAGTAAATAACGATACTGATATTGAAACGATCGGAATTTATTATCAAACCGATAAATTGACAATCATGTATAAAGCGGTGCTTATTTTGTCTAAATGTATGCTATACATTAAACATTCACGTGCACCCGTGTCACAATCATGCATATTTTTTTGCTCCCACGAAAACTCGACCTAAACAATATGGCGTAAGAAATAGCAATAAGGTTCTTCTTCTTCTCTAAATTATATCTCAAGACAAATGATGCTGAAGACTCCCTCAGTAAAATTAACTGGATAGAAATCTCCTTTCCAATTTACAGAGGCTATTCTTATAGAAACCTAAATATTGAACAGATAGAAAGAAGTCAGGTTATATTACATCAGTAAAATCAAACACAATTGTGCAATATAAACACACACTTCAGATTCAACCATTTAAAGTCAACCAATAAGTGGTATTTAGTTGATCAATTTATTAATTGCAGTGATCAGTTGATTAAAATATATTCATATATAATAAAATTCAAATATTTGGCGATACTTCATGGTATTTATGTGACAATGAACGCGGAAATAAGCATGGTTCATTCCCTAGCTTTCTGTCTGTACATGTTAAACATTCCAAGTAAAATTATAATGTACACACTGTATATATATAGTGGCAGCAATCCTCTCGTAATGAATGATGTGATCGAGTCAAGGAGCTGTGTACTTCGATCTCTTATCTTAGCGCCTTGGGGATAAAAGGTTGCTGCAATGCCCCCATAACCACCCTGCTTGGGGTATATAAAGGGCAAGGGGCGAGGTTCTTCAGACTCCATAAGGATTTTGCAGTGGAATGTTTGTGGGATCAAACCCAAGTATGCCTCCCTGCAATCAGCAGCCAAGGAAGGAGATTTTGACGTCATCCTGCTACAAGAAACGCTGTTCAAAGAACAAAAAGGATTCAACTTCACAGGATACAAAGCGTTCACAATACCATCAGACAACCATACCAACAGAGGACTAATAACTCTAGTCAAAAACTGCATCCCAGCCACCAACATCAACCCTCCAAGCTGCGGGGAAAACGTGGAGATCCAGGCTGTCAGAATACAGCTTCTAAACCAAAACTTAACAATATATAACATATACAAGCATATAAACGGCCTCTTGGAGGGTGGAGAGCTCTTTGCAACTGCTGCTGAGGAGCCATCCTTCATAGGTGGCGATTTCAATGCCCATCATACAATTCTAAACTCAATAAGGCCAAATAATGATGACGGCGAACATATTGCTCATCTTCTGGATGAATTCCCCAACATCAATCTTATAAACAGTGGGGTTCCAACACATGTACGAGGAGGAAGACTAGACCTGTCCTTCATAACCTCCTCCCTCTCTCCCCACACTGACTGGAGCATACATCCTCACCTCATGAGTGATCACTATGCCACTCAGACAGGCATCCAACTGCCTAAACTTCCACCTATTCCACCTCCTCCTCCCAAGTGGAATCAAAACTTGGCAAACTGGACAAAATTTCAGCAATCATTAACACAGTGGCATGCAAATTACACTGCACCTGAAGACATCAACATCCTAGCACAAGATTTCATCTCCGCCTTCCACAAAGCAGCCGATGATGCCATACCAAAACACAAACCACCAAAAAGGGAATATAAAGATGCATGGTACTACTGTCAAGAAGTGAAAGAGGCCAACCAAAGATTAAATAGGGTCAGGAAGCTATATAGGAAAAGACCCACAGATGCTAATAGAGCAGTACTTCGGGAAGTGGTCACAGACACCCACAAGACTGTCTCAAAAATCCGGACTGACAAATGGCTTGAATGGTGTGCCAACCTAAACCAGCACACCAACCTCACAGAGCTATGGCAAATGCTCAGGAGAGTGTCCGGAAAAAAATCAACCAAAATACCCACGCATCCAAAACCAATGGAGGAAGCAGAAAGACTTGCAGACACGTTTTCCAGCCGCTCAGCAACCCAACAACTTCCACCAAGTACAATTAGAATCCAAAATGACCTAAGGCTACAAAGATGGGACATCATAAATCATGCCTGCGATCAAGAAGATGAGACAGATGCACCATTCACCTCTCAAGAACTCAGAAACACCAAACATAGAGGGAAAGACACTGCCCCTGGTGCAGACGGCATCACCTACTCAATGATCAACAACATGGGCACTGCAGGTGAAGCCGCCTACCTCCATCTGACAAACAGCACTTACTTATTAAGGATGTGGCCAAAAATCTGGAGTCAACAAGATATTCAGCCTATCCCAAAACCCAAAGACCCAACGAATCCACGACCCATTTCGCTACTAAGCTGTTTGGAAAAAACAGCAGAAAAAATGGTGCTCAAAAGATTAAAATTCAAAATAGGCCCCTTACACCCTCACTTGTATGCCTACAGAGATAATGTAGGCACCACACAGTGTATCATGGATGTCCTCAGCTGCATTAACAACAAGGCCGCAGTTGTAGTCTTCTTAGATCTTGAGAAGGCTTTTGAACTGGCTAATCCTGCAGCCATCCTGAGCTCCCTAGCAAAAAAGGGAGTTAAGGGACATCTACTAAGTTGGGTCTCAAACCATGTCAGAAACAGAGAGGCTAGAGTAAAATTCCAAAGGCATCTATCAACTTACAAGAAATTAGAAAATGGTACCCCACAAGGAGGCATCCTCAGTCCACTGCTTTTCAATGTACTGATGGAGAACTTCTTTCAACTTCAACTACCCCAAGGAGTAGACATCTTCATCTATGCCGACGATGTAGTCTTCATCAGCAGAGGAGGCAATAGATTAGCCAGCGCTCAAAAAGCAGTAAACCTATTCCATCAGAAAAGCAAGGAGCTGGGGCTCAAAATCAACGGAAACAAAACAAAAGCTATGGCCATAAAAACTCCAGTACCACTAGCCCCGATCACCCTAGACAATGGAAACATAGAGTGGGTGGATACATTCATGTATCTAGGAGTTTACATAGACAGGCATCTCACCTTCAAACCTCAGATCATATATCTCAGAGAAAGAGCTCACAGCAGACTAACCCCTATGAGATATATGACATCTCTCCAAGAAGGAGCAGGTATTCAGGTCCTAAGGAAATTTTATACAGCCACCATTAGATCCCTGATTACCTACAGCGCCCCAACCCTAGCCAACCTCAATGCACAACAAATCTCCACCATTGAAGTGATCCAGAACAACGCCATGCGTTACATGCTGGGGGCTCCTATGTGGACCAGGATATGCAACCTACAAATGGAAACAAATCTACCTCCCTTAATTAGCTGGATAAACGTTTCCAACACAAACTCCATAACAAAGGCTCTGCTATCCGAAAGGAAATCCCACACGCAAACAAGGCTGAAAGATGCCCTCAACAAACATCCTGACCTCCCCATCCCAAACAGCTATGCCGGCCACCTTCTGAAAAGTATTCACAAATGCAACATGGCATCTGAACTGACAAGAATAAACTTAGACAAGCCCTGCACCAACTACAAGCCGCTAGTCCCATGGAGAGCACACCCTGCAAAATTCAACACCACTAGTCTTCCTGATAGTAAGAAAGCCTGTTCAAAGATACAACTGCATGAAGCAGCTCTAGCTGCCATCGCTGAAACCAACCAAGAAGAAGGCGTCTCCTATTACACAGATGGTACTGTCAATGCTGGTATCCCTGCAACTGGAGCGGCAGTCTACTCGGAGAATTTTACAGCCTCCTGGAGACTTTCAGACTCCTGCTCCACTCTGCAAACTGAGTTATTTGCCATCAAAATGGCTCTGCACAACTCAATTGAAAAAGGACAAGGACCTGTTACGATACACACCGACTCACTCTCCTCTGTCCAAGCACTACAGCAGCAGAAGTTCAAAGAAAACATCAACCTAATCAGCACGGTCCAAACACTGCTAGTGCAACATCAAGAACAAGGAAGACCAGTAACCATCAACTGGATACCCAGCCATATCAACATCCCTGGAAATGACAAGGCTGATCAACTTGCCAAGGATGCCGTCTTATGCCACAGCATACAGCAATCTATACAACCCAGTCTTCAACAATACAAATCAAAAACCAAGCAGGCACTACAGAGATCAAAGCAGGAAAACCACAGCTACTGGGTCAACAGAGGCTCCTACTCTGCCACGTGGTACAGGGAAGCAACAAAGCTAGAGCCCCCACCGGTATCCAAATACACCCCAAGGAGTCTGGCTGTCATGATAGCTAGACTCAGGCTAGGCTACAAATGCTGCTGGGAAATCATTGAGAACCCCAGAAAAGAGTGTGCACACTGTCAAATGATAACTGATAAGGCCCTGCTGCATTATCTTTTAGAATGTCCAAAGACAAACAGCTTAAGGAACGGATTAAACATGGAACCACAACACACCAATGCGACAGTTCATGCAGCGAAAATTGTTAAGGAAATACTTGACAACATAGAAACACATCTCACCACCTTGGAAACTTTCGAACCACCAAGGTGATAAAACAAACCAAGAGGTATAACCTCTAACCTACGGGCCGTTCTTTGAACAAGGGCCCGTGCCAACACAAGGTTGGCTTTAACCTCAAACAACAACAACAACAGGTTCTTTAGCTGTGAGCAGACAGCCGCAGCTGCATCACAAGGGACACTGAATGTGCGTAAGTATTTAATATATTGTCTTATTTTGTACAAGAGTGCACAACTTATGCAGTTTTCTTGAGCCGGTCGTTTCTTTATTTTCCTAGAGATCTCGGAAGAAGCCATGGGAGCAACGACTGACTCCAAAGCTGTTTGGAATTGGAACAAAGATTAACTGTTGTTTTTCTTACAGATGATATCTACTAAATAAAAAAATAAGAGAAAATTGGCAGAGAAGATGAAGTGATACATTATTTTGCTTAGAATGTCGGAGGATCTGGCTCTGTCTCTTGCGGTTGAGAAGTATTAATTGGGAGAGTCCAGTAGAAGAACCTTTACTGGCCGAGTTCTAGTGCACGTGTGACTGCAGTCACCGGATCCGGTAACCACAATCTACAAGGGAGGACACGTGACCTACCTTTGGTAGATCTTATGCTCCATTCAGGAAGACCCTCCCCTCTTAGCCAAGACCCTATTGGAATCTCCGTCTATGTGTCTCTTTTGCTGTAATTGGTCTTGCATAGACCTAGGGACTAGAAATCCCGGCCTCCTAAGAAGCTGAAGAAGCTTAGAAAAAGAGGGGAGCCTTGTTCATTCATTTAGTTCAGTTGAAGAGTCAGTATTTCTTTGTCAACTCTACAGAGAGGCTAGATCAAGTCCTCAGTCATTCTAGACAAAGTCATCAGTCAGCAATCAAGGCTGCTGTAGGCCTGGGTTGTAAAAGATGAAGCTTCAGGTAGAAGAATACTATATTCTCGGAGGCTCTTGGGGATAGAAGCTGATGTAAGAATACTTCCAGAGTAAATGTCACGTCCATTCTCTCAAGACCCATGAGTAGAGATCCATACAAATACATATAATTAAATGCTTAGAAATTTACATTAATTTTTATGAGTACTACAAATTTGTCGGCTACAAGTAAGTAAAGTTAGAGTAATTTTCTTAAGAAGGCTAAATCCTTGGAAACATATTCATTAAAGCTAAATTCGACCTTCACTATAAATAAAATGCAAATCAGTGCTAGCATCGAACGTAACTCTACGGCTTATCATTCAAAATATATTTACTCTCCTCAACAGTTACCTTCAAATTTGCACTGTTTTGAGTTACAAATAGTCCCCATTCGAATGGGGGTGGACACATATTTGTTGGAACTAGGTGAATAAAGATTGATGACTTTCATAGCACCTCATGGTGGAAACCAACGTGTTAGTTGTTTCTTGACTGCAGCTCCTATAAAACTTACCTCCAACTGACCCTTGTAAAGCCAATTATGCATTGAGTAAGAGTAGCGATTCTAAAACAAATATAAAAATGTGTAAATTGTTCAACAAAGTATGCTACTTGGCGCAACTAGAGAAATCCTCCTATAAATTTTAAGCATTAACAATTCACATTCGACACTTGACGTGTACCCTATCCTTGTGAGACATTTGACAGGTGGGAAAAGCACATAAGTTGATGTAAAAGAATTTCGAAAAATGTCAGATCATATTACGAGGAAAAGGATGACTTAAAATATAAATAAATAAAGGCTTCTCTTCTATTAAAAGGTGACAGAAGACGAGGAGAGCAATGACAAAATTAAATGTTTTCACTTTGTCTTCAAGAATGGGTTCGGTTTTACGTCACGAACTCCCTTTTCTACTAAGGGATAGGACGGTTGTCTTCTTACGAAGGACTTGTTTTGGCAGATGTAATCGTTACCCTGAGTGTATGCCCTTCAAGCATATTGTAAATACTGAGACGAGATGGAGGAACATTGTAAATATGTGAGAGTTCCTTTACACTTACATACAAGAACATATAAGCAGAAGATTGCACAGTGGTATGCCATTAGAAGATGATGCCTTAGGGTATGCTGGTGTGCTGTTGTGACTGTGATAAATAATTAGAACACTTTTTACGTGACTGGATTTAATCTGCCTGCCTCTGTTTCAGTTAGCCTTGAAATACACGTAGTCATATGTTTTATAAAATTAATGGGTTCCCGCCCCGTCACGGTCTGAGGTTAGCAAGGGCATGCAGTCAGGGTAACGATTACATCTGCCAAAAGAAGTCCTTCGCAAGAAGGCAACCGCCCTAGCCCTTGGTAGAAAAGGGAGTCCGTGAAGTAAATCTGGAACAAGTTCTCACACATACAATGAGAAAAACAAATTGGAAATATACTCGCGCGCGCGCGCGCGTGTGTGTGTGTGTGAGAGCTTTACCTAATTGTGCTTACGGGAAAGAGTCCCAAGCTCGTAACTTTCCTTCTCCTGAACGGTTCCATTTTGTACTTAGTGATACTAATACTTGACCTTAAAACTATGGATTGAGTTAGCATTAACTACCTCCTCGCTTAGCGAATTCCAATTATCAACTACTCTTACACTAAAAAAAGTACTTCCTTACATCCTGCAAAGAAGTTTTCTTACGAAGCTTCAAATTATGACCGCTAGCTCTAGTGCCAGCCATATCAAAATATCGATTCCTATCCACTCTCTCATAACCACGAAGAAATTTAAAGACTGTCACCATATCCCCCCTCAATCTTCTAGCTTCGAGTGATGGTAAGTCTAATTCCCTCAGCCCCTCATCATAACTGAGATTGCGTATTTCTGGCACCAGTTTCGGGGCATGTCTGAACTTTTCCCAGCTTAACAACGTGCTTTTTCTAGTGCGGATTCCAAAAGGGGGCTGCATAATCAAGTTTTGGCCTCACATAGGTTACATAAATATTTCTGAACATTTTCTTGTCTATATGCCTGAAGGCTACCCTTACATTTGCTAAGAAAGCATATGCTGCCCTTACTATGACATTTATATGCATTATTGGAGGCAATCGGCCAGTATGTTTACTCCTAGTGTGTGGGTGTGAAAAATAGCATTGCCCCAAGCAGGGATTCAAACGTGGAACACATAATCCGTATGCTGAGACGCTACCAACTAAGTTAGTAAACCATCGAAGGTATGGAAGAAGAGGGACACCTCTTAGTTTGATTGCTGGAGTTACGGAATGATTACACTTTACTGAAAGTCTATGTTCATTTTACTCTCTCCTCTCAACCTCACTCGTGGCTTGTATTCGCGTTTGATTCAAAGCCCTGCTATATAAGCATTTTCTGTGATCAAACAAAACACATGATTATATGTGAAAACATGACACATATTAGTGTCCCTGGATTCGAACTTCGGACACATTTTGCGTGTGCTAAAGTGTTACTGATAAGTAAGTGATCCAAGCAGTGCGCTGGTGCTGAGTGAAGAATTATGGCAGATCTTTATCCCTAGGGAGCTAAGAGGAGTGAACTAAGTAAAATGGCTTCTGGTGAATGTGTGTGCTTTGACTAGACCACCTCCTTTCAGGGCAGTATTGAAGCCCTAGTACACGTATATATCTATATGGTTCACAAAAAAAGTTAAAAATATATAGTGTGTATATACCATATAAAGGCGCTATGCTAAAATGGTAGATAATAGATCGGAAATTAAGGATCCATGAAAGAAATTACATAAGACAAGAAATTAGTCTATACTGCCCTTATCCATAAAAGATATTCACATTTTTAATGCACAATCTATACCCTTTGATCTAGTTATGTATATCTATACAATTTTACATTAGTAATATCATCGTTTGTTATATAATGGGAATTAAATGCTAATGGATATGGCTGCTTGTTAATGGCGTTTAAAGGTTATATACAGCCACTGAAATCATATAACGTACTTTTTGACAATTTTACATAATAAGAGATACTACTATAACTGAATGAGATGCATTGCGTATTGCTTCGTATATGAAGCTTGATATATTATAATGTACAGTATTTTCTACATTTATATCATTGCTTTACCTAACCCGCGACGTCATCCTTTCGTAACTGAGAAAGTCAATAGCTTGGGACGACGCAAATTTAAGAACCTCAGAAAGTGTGTATGTCTCTAATACACAAATACCTCAACGCTAAATTAGCGAATTAATAATGCCCTTATTTTTTGAGTATATTTCATTATTAGTTATTCTTATCAAGTTAATATGTAAGAGAAAAAAAGAAAGACAAATTCTCTGGTAGAGTGAATAAAAGAAAAAAAATAATCATTCAATTTTCATTAGGGATATTTTCATTAAATTACTGACAGACTAAACAAGAGATTAAAGTTGTATAGTAAACATTCAAGACAAAACAATGATGTATTTATGCATATTCGAACATGCAATAAATTTGATTTTACTTGTAATCATACATAAACTTCTATTCAGTGCAAAGAACATTTATTTAATGATAAGTTCTTTAATTATGAAATCATTCCTTATTACACAGAGAGCTCTCAACATACAGCAACTTCCCGTTATTACAAAAACAAGTATTTGAACATTAAATAGCATCTGTCTAATGTAAAAACATTGATTTGAAATAAGACATACGTATTTACATAAATGGAGCATTCAAAACAATAACATAGGAGATGAGCTTGGGACGAGAAACTGGCCGTACCCCGGTCCACTTGCCAGAAGAGAGCCAGAACCCAGACGAACAACCAAGAGAAAAGGACGGGATGGCGGCCCCATTGAAGGCATCGGCCACTTTCGCTGCTAAGCTTATTCCTTCTCCACTGGTAAGGACTGGAAGTAGGAAATATGTCTGTATGAAATACTAATTATTCCCATAAAAAAAATATTAGATATTCTTATGAAAATTGGAGAGTTTTGTGAAACCGAAGGTGAGTTTCGTTATCCAACTGATGGGACGGGTTGAAGGTGCTTACGTAAAACCACAAGACGCAATCACGACAAGCAAGTTTACCATAAAAGAGCTTTCAGTGATGTCTTGGATTTGTGGAAACTTACTTAATATTTATAGTGAAAGTTAGAATTCCAGTCTTCATTTTTTTTCTTAATGGACTAGGTATCTTTGGGACCTCTGGGGCAGGTATGCATTCCTTACGCCCAAAGGTAAGCACATTTGTGGCAGTGTAGCCATTGTGTGACTGCTAGTTCTGGAGTCGACCTTGTCAAGGTGCTTATGGATTCTTCAAGTGAAAATTTAATCAGAAGTTTTTTGAGTTGCATTCAACAGCTGGTTTACTTGATGGCTTACTAAATGGTTACTGTCTTTCCCAACAGCAGTAATGGTTGCCTTTGCAATTTATCCTTTATGTTATTTTGCTGTGGTAATTACCGGTTGGTGTCTTAGCTAATACAGTATGGGATTAGGCTTTCACTTTGGGGGGGGTCCTGCTGTTCAACTTTCCACGATTGGAAGAGCCGTTAGTTCCCACTTATGATAGCTCTTGTAAACACAGCATACCCAGTTAGTACACCATTATTGGACATTATTTAAGATGATAAAACAACCTTACTAGTTACTAGATATGTGGAGGCGAGATACATCTTCCTGTAGAACATTAATAAAGATGAAAAGACATCTGGCAGCCCTGTGGCAATAGCACTTGGAATCCATTCAGGATTTACCAAGTTTCACGCCCACAAGTGTGTGTGTTCAGTATATGCTTAGCAATAAGAAGTGAAGAGTATTGGTTGCCCGAGTGATTGCCACTGTCCACTCAGTAATGTCAACAAACTCCCTCTGTTATAGTTTTTTTTATGAGTGTGATGCTAGAACTGGCGAAGGAAATTGCCCTCATTGTGCATAGGCACGAAGGAAATATAAAGCAAATAGAAAGAGTTTGAGAGTGTTGTGACCTGTCAGATGTGAGGATATCATAAGAGATGTGTAACAAATATGAAAGAATATTCGGTGTGTGTAAGTATAGAAAATTAACCGTAACTGAAGGAAGTCGTATTATCGGGCTGCCCTGGCCAGTCCTATTCAATTTCAAAAGACCTTCAGCTGTAGTGTCGCAACGGGTGGCTGATGCCATGGGCCAACCTAGTACATGTATGCAGTTTTACAACTTTCAAAATGCGATATTTTGCAATTATTAATAAACATGGATAATCAACCTTAATGTTTGTTGAATATTTGGATTCCTTGTCCCACTCCAGTAAAATAGAGAATTAGAGGAATACTCCTGGTAGTTTTTATTTGTAGAAATAACATACCTTTTTTGTGAAAGAGTTTTTATGTGCCAAATGCCCTATAATTGAAGATAGTAATAGCGAGGTAACATTAATTGTTACCTCTCTCCAAGTTAATGGTCCAACAGTTCTGTTTAAATGGTTATTGCTTTTATAATAATATATATAATCCGTGGCCAGTAGTAAATTCTCAGGTAAGATTAGTTATGGTTAGGTTAGACCTCTTTCCTGTGACTTTTTTTTGCTTGGATTCATTTAATCACTATAGTTCGTGGTGATGATATTTGTGAATACAATAATTTTTAGCCAATTGAATAAACTACAAACACTCCCCAACTTACAAACGAGTTAGGATCCTGAAGTCTTCGTAAGTTGTGCTTAGATTAAAAAAAGGGTGCTACTTTGACTTGATATCTACGTGTCATGAATCTACATTGGTATGCGATCTACACTATACTGTGATCTATAACATAACCTCTATTTAGCATATTTAGCTGATGTACGGGCTGTTTATCACTAGAATATCTACGGTGTAGATATTTTTTCCTTTCAGATAACAAGTCAAAATAGCACCAAAAAAAGTAACCTACAGTACATACATATGCAGTACTGTACAGTACTTAAACATACTTGACTACGACATAAAACATAAAGTATGATATATTAATGAATTTTAATAAAATAATAATAATAATGTAATAATGCAGTATAGTACAGTAATACATACATTACTACATGGGTAGATAATGAGTAGGTTTTTGTACATATCTGTGTATTTTCATAACTCAATTGTCCTTAAGTAGTGGAGCTTCTGTATATGATTTTTGCTCTCTGAGTTCACTTAAGTTATCAACAGTTATATTTAAACAGTTTTTAGTTTTTATAAATACTATAATATACATAATGATTATAGTACGTTGTGATGACATTTGTAGTTACTTTTAATATTGATCTATGTATCTTCTGAGAAAATGTGTCAAACTTTAAGTTCTGATATTGTTTATTTTACTTTGTTTTCTAAATGATGTTTATGTTTCATAATTTTCACATGTAGATTTCTTTTGGTTTTAAATTAAGATGTTATCTAAATTTTTATGGTAATTATTGTAGGTTTTGAATTTCTTTTAAGCATATGCTGCAATATATTCCTTTATAAATTTTGTCCTTTAAGCATTTTAACTTTTATTTCTCTTTTTAAGAATATATTATCATGTTTTTTTTATTTTACCAATATGTTATGCCTAGGAGGTATCTATGTATAGGCTTTATCCATCTTTTCTCAGACTGCACTCAGCCGGCCTGTTGCAGCAAATGCACGAAACTTCCATTTCACTGTTGATGGTCGACGAACCAATGCTAGCACTTCTACTGATCAGGTACAGATGTTTCTGATTTTAATTCTTTCGTAGGAAATTTAAAATTGGTTACCTTCTTGATTATTATTTACAAGTCAAAAATAATATTTTATTGAAAGAAATTAAAGGAAGCACAATTTTTTGTAATCACTGACCTGGTTTTTTTCTATGATGTTCTACCTAATCACATGTCTAAATTGGATATGACATGTTGCAGTTTATTGGACTACAATATTAATTATTTTATTTCAAAAACTAAAGTGGGATGATGTGTGTGTAATTTTGACTCTGAACCTATGCGACAGGATTTCCTCATTTAATGTAGCTCTGGCTAACTGTTTTCTTATTAGATGTATGTATAGAAAATTATAAAATGCTTAGCCAATGTATGAATAAAAAAGTAGCTATTCTCGTTATATGATATAAAGGATTACCCATAATTTACTTGAGTACAGTATTTGGCACACTTAAGAAAATGTAGTGATTGTAGTCTATTAGAAGTGCTAATTTAATGTTCCATAGTTGATTTAAACTGGGATGTAGTCTCCGTGGCAAAATGGTAGCGTCTGCGACTCTGACGCGGCAGGTCGAGGGTTCACGCCCCGTCACGGACTGAGGTTAGTAAGGGCATACACTCAGGGTAACGATTACATCTGCCAAAACAAGTCCTTCGTAAGAAGGCAACCGTCCTAGCCCTTAGTAAAAAAGGGAGCTTGTGACGTAAAACCGAATTCAGTTGATTTAAACTGGGAATTTAGAAATTTACTGTAATGTTCTCTTCAGTTGTCTCGAGACTACCCCGTGGTAGACCATACATACGATGCTGTTGTCGTGGGTGCCGGAGGTGCTGGTCTCCGAGCAGCATTTGGTCTTGTGCAGGAAGGCTTTCGAACAGCTGTCATTAGTAAACTCTTCCCAACCAGATCCCATACTGTAGCTGCACAAGGTGGCATCAATGCTGCTCTTGGCAACATGGAGGTAAGATAACCAGTAAGGATGGTCTTGTTGTGTATACCTTGAATTACACATAGAATGTATTAGCTACTTTCTGCAGTGGAATATAGCTCCCTCATATCTTGACTTTAATAATATTGTGAAAAAATCAATAGTTATATTTTTTATTGTTATCATGAAGATTTACTGTTGGTCATACCGTAAGCACTACACATAAGATATAAGTTATTGGACACGTTTATTATGAATTAATTTCCTTCATGTCTTAATCTTGTATTATGGAATACAGTATTCAATAAGTCAATGTTTATTATTGTTATTATTTCATAAATTTGAAAGAAGCATTCTTGTTTTGGTTATCATCTATGCCTTTGTTGGTTATACCTCATACTGTTCTTGGTTATGCATCATGACTTTCTTGGTTATTCCTCGATGAGTACATATACATATGAGTCAAGTAGTCTTAGCCATGGAAATCAGCTCTTTATATCAAAACCTTGTTTTATGTTTAATTGGTGTGTACTCAGATTATTTCTTTTGCAATGTTTAGTAAGTCAAGATGATATTACAGTCTTATGAATGAATAACTCCATTATTACAACAAATAAATACTGTATTTCAAATACATAAGTGGTGATTAGATAAAGTAATAAATTCTATACTTGGAAAAAATGTTGATCAGATAAAGATGGGGAGGAGAAGATAAAGAAATTCTTTGTTTATATATTTAGTACATATAATATTTCTTCTTAAACATAACCTTAGTATGGACAATGTTGCACACTAAATGTGGACATTAACTAAACTTTTACATTTTTGTTATCGCTAGGTAATGTAGAATTCCTGCAATATTTGCTTTTTAATACATGCTGTATGTATAAAGATAATTTAATTTAATTTGCTTATACAATGACACTTCTATAAATTGGCATTGTATTATACAGTATATGTCTATTGTATGGAAGTCAATTGAGATGCATGTATCTCAAATCATTCTGAACTGCATTGCAGAGTCCATGTTATTTATGTAACGTATATGATATGTTGGAAAACTCGTATATTCTAGATTTTTAACTTTTTAGTAAAGTTAATGTCCTAATTGATATTGATATCATTATAGAACAGTTACAGATAACAAGGTTCCTTTTTTAAACCTCTTGTAGTTTCGGCCTTCCTCTTATAAATTTTCGTTATGGTATTGTATTTTGCTATCAGCTTTTAAGAACTCCTTGTAGAGATTAATGTAATATTTCATAAACTATTCAGGAACAACATCTATTGAGTACAGGTTATCCTTGCCTATTATAGGCAAGAGATCTAAAGGCTAACTACTATAAATTGATATCCATGAATTGTCCTACACCTAGCAGTTTGATTATAATATATGTAGGTGTCATGAAAACTTAGAAATTAATAGATAGTCACTCGATGCACTTATACAGGGAGGGCCAAAAGTCACAGACTCAAGTTTTTGTACACCCTTCTGAGTGAGGGACTGCCCCTTTGTAGGTATGCAACAAGTAGTGAACATAAAGACCTTAGTGAGGTATTCCCTCACCTGGAAGGATAAACAAACAATAGAAGTTAGATATTATGACTTTTGGTCCACCCTTTAGTTTGAGGATCAGAGTTGTTATGCTGTAATTGAGATACTGTATATACTCTTTTCCAGCCTGATAACTGGGTCTGGCACATGTATGACACTGTTAAAGGTTCCGATTGGCTCGGCGACCAAGATGCCATTCACTATATGACGCGTGAAGCTCCAAAAGCTGTTATTGAACTTGAAAATTATGGTGTGTATACAGATTTTTTCTTTTTTTATTGAGTTGCTCCTTAATGCTTATTTAGGGCTGCAGTAGCTAACTGGTAGAGTATTCGAGTCAGGAAGCGACTAACTAGGGTTTGATTCCACCATGGGACATTAGGTGTGGCATTCAACCTTAATCCCCCCTCTCCATATATATGTACCACCCCCATGTGAATGGGGACTAATTGTGACGCATTAATGGTTAATCTTTTCATTTTTCGAATTGAGGAGTAATATTGCTGGAAGCCATTAGGAAATATAAGTACTAGATATGCTGAAGATTTACCCCTAAATTCTCTTGCTTAAATATCGGTGTAATGATTCTCAGAATTGTATTGTTTAACACCTGACATTCTTTAGTCTAGACATATGTTGACGTATTGGTTTTGATTATCCCATCTAATGACACCACTGACGTAGGGATTTTATTATTATCCCACCGAGCGTCACCACTGACGTAGGGCTTTTCCTCCTACGTATATAAACTTATAATTATGGTAGCGTGGTTACAAGGTAAGAATGGACAAGCAGTAGTTCCTTTGCTTATATTTATTCTAGAGTACAACACATCCGACGCCTCAATGCCCCCACCCTATGACTATCACAATCTATGATCTATTCGTGCCCCTGGCAAAGTTCTAACTAACTGTCTCTGCCCCGGGTGGCTCTTGAAATACCCCCAGGGGCAGGGCGTGGCTTAACATCCAATTCTCCAATGAAATCAGTCAGATCTAGTCCAGCTAATCAGCGCCAGGTTCAAAGCGGAATCCCGCCTACTTCCGAGGAGGAGTTATTGGGCATCTCTCCTGGGCGTGTACCTGCGTACGAAACATAAGTTGATGTTTCATGCGGTTTAGGAAAGGGCTAACTTCTGGGCCTTTCCCACCCTCCTCAGGTACTCCATGTCGGATGCCAAGCCTCAGGGGTCCGGTCACATATCTCCTTGACGCCCTCTACAAACACCGGCCGCACCGCAGAAAACAATTGGGAGAGTATTCTATTTCACCCTTTACTTCTAGCCTCACATGTTTCTCTTCACGACTTGTGGTGTTTTCGAGGACCGAGGGTCCCTTATCCTGTAGGCCTCTTGGGGGGAGGTGCATGGCGCCAGCGGTTAGTTCCAGGTGCCTAGCCACAAATCTTGGTGATCCCAAGGGAACACATGGGCGGCACCCAAAACTCAATAAAAGTGAGGGCATGTAATAGAATATCCGTGGCCTCGACTAACCGTTACCCCTCAAGATGTGTTACAAGTTTCAGATTCTGGCTTCAGCATGACGGACTGGCTTCAGCATGACGGACTGGCTTCAGCATGACGGAAGTCATACGACATCCCTCCCAACCAAAACTGAAATATCTCTTATTTCAGTCGAAGCATGGGCTAATTTTCCGGGAGCTCTTGGACATATCCTAGCTAACATTAGTTTACAATAGAAATGGGGCCGAATTATTTAAGCTATTTTCCAAGAATTCCTATACAAATTACACAAACATAACATATAGAGAGTACCTTTACAGACAACTAGAGCATGCAGGGTCTATTTCCTTGTTGGAAATCTGAAATACAAACATATTCTTATATTTAAACAACATAATTCCAGTGTGAAACTAATATTAAACATTAATTAAGATCAAAAAGTCAGTTTAAATCAAAACATTAATTCATCTACTTCTCTCGTTTCTTTAAAAGACAAAATTGAGTTAATTACAGTAGAATTATGACTCATTTAGAACATTAGCAAACAATTAAGTAGAGTATTAGCATGTATAAACATGTAAAATGCAATAGACTATAACATCAACAGTAATTTCTATAAGAGACCTTACCTTCATAAATTCTATTCCTATCATTATTAGGGGCATTGATTTGTCTTAAAATTAAGCCTTAAAAACTACTCCTGAAACAAAACATGTGTTACTTTCATATTATATTACTATTCAGAGACCAATGGATAGGACGACTTTTAATTTCTCTGTCTAGGACGACTTTCGTTTTCTCTGGCTAGGACGACTTTTAATTTCTCTGGCTAGGACGACTTTTAATTTCTCTGTCTAGGACGACTTTTAATTTCTCTGTCTAGGACGACTTTCGTTTTCTCTGTCCCTTGCTCATGAATTCTTGCTAGGTGCGATTCCACGGTTTCCCTCGGGGATTCTTTCGCTTTCACTCCCCCGCCGTCCTTGCTGCAGGCCCAGGTTTGTTGCCATATCTCCGTTACTCGGTTAGGCAAAACAAAAAGGACAAGGACTGGGCCCATCCCGCTAATCCTTCCAGCCCGGCTTCCTCGTCCCGCCCTCGGCCGATCTTGACTAAGACCACCACGCAGGAGACCTGCAACGTCACAGCGATTCTCTTCCTTTACGGCCCTCGCACGTACCTTCGAAGTAGATCTCGGGATGAAAGTTTGAACCTATGTCACTACTACAGTTGTAAGAAAGGTTCCCTATGACTTCAGGGTACCAACAATGGCCATACGTTGGTAATCGAGACTATACTTTGCCTCCCCTGCAACTGCAAGTGATTGCAATCTCTATTCAATGGGCACTAGGGACTTGTCTGACGGACAAAATCTAAAGACTTTTAGAACTTGCAGGTCGGGGCTGCCTAGGAATAGGGTGGTAATGGAAGGTATGTGTCTACACAACTAGACTATTATTCTAAGATACTTAGGACTTAGCAACTGCTACATAGCATTACTCTACTATAAATGTCAAAAAGAACAATCATTAAATGCTGAGAAAAGCCACTAAAGAAACATTCTTATTAGCGGTGGCTACAGTAACATCAAGTATGAATTCAGATAAAAGATACAAATCATCAAGTTACTGCTGATTTCATTTCAAAAATAATAATTAGCAACAGGCCATTGAGAGATAGCAACAATATCAGTCAACATAATAACATTACTAATAATCATGATCTAAAAATAAGAATAATAAACAATAAAAATAAATATACTAAATCAGAAATGTCAATATATATACAATGGAGACTGGCATTCAGAAGTAAGAAATGAGTTCTATACTTATACTTCATAGTGATGCTTATTCTAACACAGTCTCCTTTAATATTCAAATTCCTGCTGTCATAATCGATGTATATATATATATAGCATAAGTGGCAACTTGCTGGCTCCACAATTTGTCAATGGGAGTTCTATCTATTCTCTAAACAGTTGCGACATGTGGCACAAACATTTATGCAAATGGCGGTACTACCGATATCTTATCAGTATTTATGCAATAACAGCATGCAACAATCTATTGACTGCAATGAAATGTAGGCACAATTATCGCCCAGCTTCGCTGAAAAAAAAAAACACAAAAAAACTCAGACAGCAACGTTCTTTTAGCATTGAACGGAGCCTCTGTCAGGCTCAGCGTCGAGTGAAAGGTAGGAGAGAGAGAGAGAGAGAGAGAGAGAGAGAGAGAGAGAGCGACCTTGAAATACGTCATGGCCTCCAGTCTGTGTCAGCTGAGACGGGCCTCTTCCTTTTAACTTGTACTGAAAATAAAAAAGTGTCGCAGAGTATCTCTAATAATAAAATAAATAAACAAATGAACGTGAACAAACGTTAGCAATGACTATCGATAGAGTCTTACGTTTATTGTCAGAGGGCTATTCTTATTTCCTCATTAACAAAACAAAAGCAAAAGAACTTAGTGTACAACTGCAGAACTGTCGAAGCATAAATCCATTCCTCTCTGTTTAATCTTGATAAGGACTTTACTGTAACAGCATACACATCCTTGTCTATAATGACAATCTCTCTCTTTTCATGCTATAAATCAGAGGGTTAAGTCGAAGCACACACACTGATGAAATTAAAGCAAAAAAACTAAAATCATATGTGACAGTATCCCTACTACTATCAACAAAAGTACAAATATCCTTTTCTTAACAACTTCTTAAAAAGGACTTAAGTGTCATTAATTTTAACTTTAAAACTCAGCAAATAATCTCTAATAATCTCAATTATCTTTAATTAGCCCGATTGTAATCTAAAATTCATGAAAATGCTAGGGATTAACCATGGTTATCTCTAGATAATCTTTTCAGAATCCTTTAAGTAAGATTTTAAAGATTTCTTCAATACAAAAAGAACTATAACAAAAACGGGTATCTAAGAATATAAAAAGTCTATCTCTGTGTATGCAATAATAAAAACAAAAAGTATATTTCATTATCAACAGTAAGGAATGCATTTTGCTTAAACTGCAAAATCTCGTACGGAGTTGTACATAAACAATTCAAACATAAAATATGTATCTTCTTTTACTATCTCGAATTTGACTTATATCTGCTCTCTCAAATACGGGATACAGCTGTGTAACATTCTTGTTGTCATTTCGTGTCAGCTCTCACTCTTTCTTTATGACCAAGCCGAAATAATTTTGATAAAACATTATCATGGCTAAAACTCGCAAAGTTTTACTTTATCAATCTAACATATCTCTTCAGACAAATAATGTATATACTGCAGCTAGCAAAGAAAATAAAGAATCATTCATAGATTCACGTCCTTTATCACGTAACATCTATCTTGGAATCTCTCGGAAATCGAATAATAATCTCAATGGCGGAGTAGGGGACAAAACAAAAATAAAACAAACTCGGCATTTCAACCATATCTGGGCAGGTGGAGAATTACCTTCTCATCCATATCCCTCACTAGATATTGCAACAGCGCATCACCTCCCATAAATACACTCTGATATGGCATGCAGAAGGACCTGGCGGAGCAGGGGAACGATCCTCGCAGACTCCCCAATCATGCTTCCTAACGGTGCTTTCCGCGATTTCACCCCCTAGAGCAACCCCCCCCATTATACCCCTATTACACTCATTATACTCATTCGCTCACATGCGCTCACATTCAAACTTGCATTCCCTTTCTCTCTGTGAAAGTCCCTTTTATTTACAACATGTTGGTTTTCCTTTCCCGGTCTCTCTGAAGAAGAGTAAAGGTGAAATCTCGGCTGAGCCGTGCGGTCACAGACTTCCTCACCAGTCCTAGGTCCCATTCTAACGAACAAACAAACATTCTACTCCCTTGAA
The DNA here is from genome assembly GCA_037179515.1 of Halocaridina rubra. NCBI lineage: Eukaryota > Metazoa > Arthropoda > Malacostraca > Decapoda > Atyidae > Halocaridina > Halocaridina rubra. The sequence continues at coordinate 85,006 of JAXCGZ010003870.1, forward strand.
GCTACGTTTGGGTGACACTGAAAAACCTTCCCTATTCTAGGACAGCACAAATTCCTCTAATTTACTCTTACTTTCGCCTGCATAGCGTGAAATAAAAAAACTCATCTCTAACTAATATCACGAAATTTCTTATTCTTCAAAAAAAACATGCCACACACGTATCGTAATATTAATTCCCCATCATCATAACACAAAAAGAACGATCTGTCGTTTATGTCTTTCTTTCGCTAAAACATTCCTCCCGCGTAGAAAAAACAAACAAAACACAAAAAAAAACTTAAAAAACAGGCGCAATCTTAACACTCGATTTCTTACGCTTTAAGAAATTAATATAACAATGATTTCACGTACATTAAATATCAAGGATCAGTACAATTACTACAGATTTATAATAACGAGGTTGGGAGATCGAATGGTCACTTCCGCATTCCTTTTTCGAAAACCACACGTGGTCTATGAAACTCTTAAAAGCAGATGCACGTATATTTCTCACTATAATTCTTACGCTTTAGAAATTAATAGACTGTAATAGTGATTTCACGTGCATTAAATTTGTCAATTAAAAAATCGATACATTCGCGTTCTTAAAATTCAATCTAGGCATTAATACAAATAAATGGAACACACTTCCAACGCAAATTCTTTATATTACTCAAATTATCACAAAAATGGAGTTTATTACTGCTTATAGCTATTAGTACAAATTATCCATGTTAGTAATGGGTACAGAAATTCTACTTTTATCAACTTATTAAGCGCCACACCCCTTATAAGCGGGTTGGCTGAGTCAAAGCATAACTACAAGATAAAATGGCGGCGTCCACCGACCTCAATTTCTTTTACTAATTGTCCCATTACTCACTGGATACAGATCACAAGTACTTAGCTATTTTAAGGAGGTGGTTCTGAAAAACTTCATGGCAGAAGGCAAGGAAGGAGCGGGTTTTCCTTCTTCTCTTCGAGTAAAATCGTCGAATCGCCGTCTTCTTGGTCGGATCCGGCAACTTATACCTCTCGTAATGGGCATTTTCACTCAATGCTCCGGTCACACTTCGGCTTACTAAGAAATATCTTAGGAATGGTTCCTTCAAAGTTTTATAATATTCTCTATTTGAGCACTCGTCACTTCTCATCCGCAGACCCAAGTATTTCAGGAAGTCGGTCGCGGGAATTATGGACGGACATTCGCGGTCTTTTACATTTGCGCCGTCGAGGTATAAAAGTGAATTTTTGACTCGAGGCGTCTTTACAACCAGGGCACAGGGTGGCCAAGTTCCTTCTCGACGGAGCGGCGTCGGCGCGTGCTTGTAGGCGCCGCACTTGCTCCTCCAGTTCGAGAATTCTCCGGTGTTTGGCCTCGTCACTCATTTCTTGAATTGGGAGATGTTGGATTTCTGCTTTTGCCATTCTTATTTTCTCTGCACGGGTCTGCACTGGCATTCACCTGTCTCTTCGTATGTTTTTTTTTTTTTTTTTTTTTTTCTCTCGTGAAGATCCGTACCGCACTGCCACCACTGACGTATTGGTTTTTCCTCCTACGTATATAAACTTATAATTATGGTAGCGTGGTTACAAGGTAAGAATGGACAAGCAGTAATTCCTTTGCTTATATTTATTCTAGAGTACAACACATCCGACGCCTCAATGCCCCCACCCTATGACTATCACAATCTATGATCTATTCGTGCCCCTGGCAAAGTTCTAACTAACTGTCTCTGCCCCGGGTGGCTCTTGAAATACCCCCAGGGGCAGGGCGTGGCTTAACATCCAATTCTCCAATGAAATCAGTCAGATCTAGTCCAGCTAATCAGCGCCAGGTTCAAAGCGGAATCCCGCCTACTTCCGAGGAGGAGTTATTGGGCATCTCTCCTGGGCGTGTACCTGCGTACGAAACATAAGTTGATGTTTCGTGCGGTTTAGGAAAGGGCTAACTTCTGGGCCTTTCCCACCCTCCTCAGGTACTCCATGTCGGATGCCAAGCCTCAGGGGTCCGGTCACATATCTCCTTGACGCCCTCTACAAACACCGGCCGCACCGCAGAAAACAATTGGGAGAGTATTCTATTTCACCCTTTACTTCTAGCCTCACATGTTTCTCTTCACGACTTGTGGTGTTTTCGAGGACCGAGGGTCCCTTATCCTGTAGGCCTCTTGGGGGGAGGTGCATGGCGCCAGCGGTTAGTTCCAGGTGCCTAGCCACAAATCTTGGTGATCCCAAGGGAACACATGGGCGGCACCCAAAACTCAATAAAAGTGAGGGCATGTAATAGAATATCCGTGGCCTCGACTAACCGTTACCCCTCAAGATGTGTTACAAGTTTCAGATTTTGGCTTCAGCATGACGGACTGGCTTCAGCATGACGGAAGTCATACGACAATGTGATGCTTAAGTGACTGTGAAAAGATTTTTTCCTTAATGATCTTTCGTGCTTGCTAAATTTGAGTCTTTGGATTGTATTCAGAAATATCACAAAGGAACTCTTCTCATAAAGTATTTTGAATGTGAAGTTATTTTTTTAAATATATATTGGTGTCAACCTGCGTTATATGTTTAGAGAAGTGTTTAGTCTCCACTATAAAGGAAATTTTAATTAAAAACTGCCATATTAGCTTCAGCTGTTGTTAATTACGAATTATAAGAGCACTAGTACCTATATTTTGACCATTCAAGTTACCTACATATCAAGTTAATAAGTCAGTACTGTATTGGCTTTGGAGATACCTTATTCTAATAATTTTGAATTAGGTACCAAGTGCTTGTGTCACAACCTGTTTTTAGCTTAAATGAATGAAAAAACTTTGTACTGCTCTGATATCTGTTTTCTATATCCATGAATTTTATATACATTATTAATTACCTTCTCTATTAGAATTTATTTTTGTTAACACCAATATGCAAGATTTTCAGATTACTGTTATGACATCATGTGGTTTGTAATTTACTTATGTGTGTTTTGTTTGTGTTAGGTATGCCATTCAGCCGAACCCCAGATGGTAAAATTTATCAGCGTGCTTTTGGCGGGCAGAGTTATGATTTCGGCAAAGGAGGCCAAGCTCACAGGTATATCTTTCTCAGGATTTTGTAGAGTAACCCGTGGATGCTCTAGGGCACATACGATCTAGGCCAGAAAAGATATTTTTCATCTTTATTTTGGTCAATCGTTCATGTCAGAAATATCAAATTTGCTAACATTGTGTGTTTTTAGATATAGCAGTGTATTTGGTAATATTTAAATAAGAAATATGAAACACAAATAAAAATAAATCTGGCCTTTGTGCCAGATTTATTTTTATTTTCTTTAATTTCTTTATTTAAATATTAACAAATTTGGTCTGAATTAAGATGAAAAATATCTTAAGTGTCCAGGAAGATCATGAAGATTGCCAATAGTGCTTAAGGGTTATTCATATTTACAATTCAAGCCATCCAACCTTACCTAACTTAACAATTTATGGAGTTATTCAAACTTACATGCGGTCCTGAGGGTTACTCATCTTTACAAGATAATTTTTTCAATCTTTTAACCTGACTTTTTGTATATCATTTTGTTACCATGTTATAGGAGGAAAATACTATTGCAGTGTTGTTGCTCTCGAAAACCAAAAAATAAGATTAAGATTAATAACCTGAGACCGATAGTTATAATCAAAACATGCTCTGTATATCAGTATCTCAAACAGGATTGAGCAAGGGATAGAGAAAAGAGGTCTGCCAATTTTTCTTTTCCTGTTGCTGTTAGCTTTTTGAATTTGTGTTGCTTTGAAGCAATGCAAAGTAAAAGTGAGTATTTTATGGGATAATTATGGAGGTCTGCCTCCTCAGACAAAGTTTTTTTTTTTATTAAAAAAAAAAATAGAAAAACTATATATACACGCATAACATCATCTGTATAAGCAAAATCAAAATTCACAACTAAAGACTCTTAACAGAGACTCAATTCTTCTCCAGGGTACTTTATGGCCTAAACAAAGAATTGAAATGTGGAAAGAGGGATTTACTCTGCTTTCTTTGACAAATTTTGCATTGAGTGTTTTTTTATTATATAACTTTTGATTGTACAAGTAGTGGTACATGTTTTGGCTAAACAAATCTTTGTTTTATTGATTTGTATTTATAAATAATACAACTTTGTTGGATTCAAGTTGATTAACAAGGCAATGAGGAAAAGGTCTCGGTAGATCAGAGGTAGAGCATGCAAGTCAGAAAGTGCAGGTTTTATCCCATCGCAGGGCATTAGTAAGGGTATCCAGCCTTAATCTCCTGGCTCAAATGTGTGTTCACCCCCATTCAGATGGGAACTAATCATGTCACCTAAAACGTTGCGATGAGGCCTTGTAGGATGTCTTATTTGGAGGTGATAATCTGTGACCAAGTCTTATAACAGTTTATTATTTTACTCAAGAAAATGCTGATGTTAATCTGAATGTAATCCTTATTTCAATTTATCAGGTGTTGCTGTGTTGCTGATCGCACAGGACACTCATTGCTTCACACGCTCTATGGGCAATCCTTGAAGTACGACTGCAACTACTTTATTGAATACTTTGCTTTGGACTTACTCATGGAGAATGGCGAATGCTGTGGTGTCATTGCTTTGTGTCTCGAGGATGGTTCAATCCATAGGTGAGATTTCATTGTATTTTGAAGTACTGAAGTAGGTTTTTTGTAATGCTTTTTATGTTTGGGGTGGATATAGAGACAGCTATGTATACTAGTAGAGAAGTTTGGGAGGGAATATGGGAGGAAGAGTTTGGAAAAAAATAAGTGCCGAATATGAGAGAAGGAGGTAAGTAAAATGTGCCAAACAATAAATGGATCAGGCACAGTTGAGGTGGTGAAATAATTCAGAGGTTAGGTTAAAGTCTGACTCATGAGGAGGTAAACTTGAAAGCACATGGTTACCAGGTAATGAATAAAAGCAAATACTTACCAGATAATGAATTTTAATATAGATTTTGGGCAGAAAAGAATCTTTGGGCTGTAATGAAAAAGGTGGTAAAGGAGGGCTACATTTCCAAGTACAAGATTGGATTTTATATAAGAGGATATTTGCTTCATCGGACTTGGACGGTTGTGAGCATTGAGCTAAATGCAGCTGAGAAAAAGAAATCAAATTGCTGGTGGAAAAAAATTGGCACATCAGTTATATTTCAGAGATCAGTAAATGTGCTGGAATATTTGTGTATATGAGTAAGGGAGATTCTTGAAAGGGGTAATCACTGAAGCATGCAAGACATTGTGAATAGAGATCATTAGGAGTACGGATCTAGAGTAGATAATTTAGTCTATGGTTTTGTCTCAGAAAGAAAAACTTACCTTTATCTAAAAGGAATAAGTATAAGAATGTAATAGAGTAAAAAAAAAATATATTATTGTATATGACATTTAGAGGTTGAGAAATGCTGAGTGGTAGTGTTGCAAGTTTTGAAGATGTTTGAGATAGACATAAATTTATAGGGGAGAGCATATATGGGTACGTTGGATGGAGGAAAGTGAATTATTTAAGGTTAATAATGGTTCAAGTAAGGGATTGCTGTATAATCTTTGTTATTCTGACTGTTTATATGTTTAGTGAAGTCATGGTAGGAGGTAAGACATTTGGGTTGAAGGAATAAAATAGTGGAAGACGATGATACTACTTACTGGTTGAGTAAGCTTTTGATTGTTGATAACACTGCATTGTTAACTGACTGGGAGGCAGAGCTACAAAGGTTAGTAGTGTTTATCCGAGGAAACCATGAAGAATTTAGGAAAGGTGAGATACTGAGATGTATAGATGAGGAGGTAGGTATAGAGATCAATCTTGTAGTTATAGCCTTTGAAGAAGTTGACGGCTTTTTGTTAATAAGGCTTGGATATAAGAACTTGGTAGTCAAGAGAGGGGAAGAAGGTTTGGAATATATGAACATCGGTGTAGACTGTGACCAAAGAAGGCATGCCTCGATTGAAATGTTTTGGGGAATATTTGATCTTTGATTATTGTAGTTCCAAGTTCCAAAATTGAATACATAGTGTGAGATATGCATTCCGCATAGAAAGGTCTGGAAATGGAAGAGTTTTGTTAAGGAAAGGAACAGGAGCGCCTATTACTAAACTGGTTTTGACACCTAGGAAGGTTAAATTATAAGAAATCAGTAAAGAGGAATTTCAAAGTTGGTTGCAGAGTTATCAGACCAGTGCTGTTAGCCAAGAAATGCAATATGATTTAATAGTATGTGGTATATTGAAGTGAAATTTTTGATATCTAAAACTTTTGATTCTTGTTATTATAATCGTGTTACATATCATATAAACCACACTGATATTTAACAAATAATTAATGAACTCATGTTCATTAGTAGAGTGATTAATACTAATGATACTTATTTCCAGGTTCCGATCCAAAAATACAGTACTTGCCACTGGTGGGTATGGTCGTGCGTATTTTTCATGTACTTCTGCCCATACCTGCACTGGTGATGGCACTGCCATGGTTACTCGAGCTGGTCTTCCTAACCAAGACATGGAATTTGTTCAATTCCATCCTACTGGTGAGTTATGTAATATGATAATGATGCCATACTGCCACAATCCTGCCCCTCCTGGAGCATTAGAACCTGGGAGAGGCTTCAGTCACTTGGGTGATTACCGCATCTCATAACACAACAACTCAATTTTTTCTACACAGAGAAATCACCTCTCGTGGTCATTTCTTGAAGATCCCCTCTAGCTAGAGACATTTAGAGCAACCTAGGTAACATATTATGGAAGACTGTTCTGCACACAACCACATAAGACAGCAACACAACATACAGCCCTCGAGAGCTCTGTGGGTAAGCCTAGGATCAGCAGTGGTCTTCCTTAGGGACTTGGGGTTGGTAGGCAAGGCAGGTCTGGGAACAACATCTCTTTTGGAATAGATTAATGTTAACATTAGCTTATTAAGTTAGATTTAGGCTTGTTGAAGTTTGAGCGTGTGGACTAATATATATAAAGCCTATTTATGTTTCCCAATAATTCCATTCTTAGTTTCATTGTGTGACACTATAAGCAAGTAATGATAAGCCAAAACCTGAATTTCTTTTCTTTGTTGGATAAATAGCTGACGGTCAGGGTAAATGAAGTTCTGTCTTCAGTTCTTTTTTAACAGTTGTGGCCACTAACTGCAACAGAGAAAGGGGTTATACTTAAATGAAGAAGATAATTCTGTATGTTTCTGTTTCCTTTATTAGAGTGGTACCCAATCCAAAGTTGCTTATATTGAAGAATTCATTGCTTTTGTCTTTAGTTTAGAGTAACTTCTCTTACCTCTTGTATGCACAGTTTTGTAATGTCACAATTCATCCCCATGAATGGGGGTAGACAGACAGGTTGGAGCCGGGGGTTACGGCTGGATGCCCTTCCTAAGATCCTCAGGTGGACTCAAACCTGTGTTCATCGCTTCCTCACTGCACTGCTGCGGCCTACTTGTGCCTTTTTGGTGCATCATAAAATTACTCTACAGACTGAGTGGAGATTCACCTTTGTATATTGTGAAGGGCTTTATAGATGAATGCAGTGTTCTTTCTATAGCCATATTGTTTAATCTAGATTGAAAGTTATTTTAGATGTGATGCATTGACTGAGTAGTTTGTAGTATTTTCTACTTTGCTTCAATTAATTGTTAACCGTTACCACGCGAGGATCCTCTGGTATCCATCTTGTTGCTTGTAGTAGTCCCTGCTCCCTTTTTCTACTCCTGTTTTCCCATGATACTCTTGTCATGTGAGGTGATGCAGATCCCCATTTACTGGCTCATTGTGATTGTATAAGCTGAGGGCTGTATAGTTCTCTCTGCTGTAGACAAAAGATTAAATCATTATGAATCATGTGTTCAAGATGTATTTAATGTATAAGAAGTGCATAAAAGCATATATGACAGGATATTGCTAAGTATGATAATTTTTCGAATTTTGTGCCATTTCTAGGCATATACGGTGCTGGTTGCCTGATGACTGAAGGTTGTCGTGGTGAAGGTGGTTTCCTGGTGAATTCCGAGGGAGAGAGATTTATGGAGAGGTATGCACCAGTTGCGAAGGACTTGGCTTCTCGTGATGTTGTGTCCCGATCTATGACAATCGAAATTCGTGAGGGTCGTGGATGTGGCCCTGAGAAAGATCACGTTTACTTGCAGGTGGGAACACTAAAGATTTCGGTGTTAACTTATAACTTTTTAATAATTAAATACCGTGTAGGATCTTATCTAGATTTTATTGTAACATTTATTCTAGTTGTTCCAGTGGCTTTAGTAATAAATTATATATACGTACATTGTCCTATGTTCAGCTATCTGATAGCTGTATATATGTGTCAATGACAAAGTGTAAATGCCAATTCTTCTTCTAGGTTTTATATTGCCTGGGTTATGTAAATCTGAATGAGGGCACCAATGTTATCATCGTTGGAAATGTGTAATTTTATTTACAGTTCTTACAGTGTTGTGTTTCTTGCGTGATGTATTGCTGAATGATTAGGCTAATGATATTATTTATTGCATTTTTAGCTTCATCATCTGCCACCAGAGCAGCTGGCTCAGAGACTGCCTGGTATTTCTGAAACTGCTATGATTTTCGCTGGTGTAGATGTTACCCGTGAACCAATTCCTGTTCTTCCTACAGTACATTACAACATGGGAGGAACGCAGACTAACTACAAAGGACAGGTAATCCTTTTATCGTAATGTTGGATATGGTTGGTCTTTAAAGCTTGACCTCTCCAGGTCTTAAGTGGTTGAAAATAATGCACATATAAGCTGTTGATAGTAAATACCATAAGTATTTAGTGATCTCTCTAGAAGTTTGGTTCATTCTGTTCTTTACTAACTTGTAATCCTGTAATGTAGGATGTTACTCCGTCTCAGCACTAGTTATGTCTCCCAGTCAGTCTGGTACAAGAAGGATTGTTACTCCCCGAGCTCCAACATGTCTGTGTCCATCTCCATTCAGATGGTAACTAATTGTGATATGAGACTGCATAACTAAAATAATGTCATTTTCAGGTTATTACTTTTGATGGCAAAGAAGACAAAGTTGTTCCTGGATTGTATGCTGCTGGTGAAGCAGCCTGTGCTTCAGTTCATGGCGCTAATCGCTTGGGAGCCAACTCGCTTCTTGACTTGGTTGTATTTGGACGTGCTTGTGCTCACACCATTGCTGAGGAAAACAAACCTGGAGAAACTATTGGTGAACTTTCACCCGTAAGTATTCTCTTTAGGGCAAAATTATGTCTGCCATGTTTTCTTAATTTAAATAAGGTGGTCATAAAGAAATCCACACTCATGCCCAGTATGTTTTAAGAGATACATAGGATCTCGTAATGATGAGTAAACCCCAGAACTCCATGTGAAGCTAATTAACTTAGTAAATTGCTAGGTTGGATTATGTTACTTGCATTGTGAATATAGAAACCTCTAGAGTACCCTGGGGTTACGCTTTGCAAAATCAGGTAACTAAAACTGCCAATCTGCCTCTCCCAGATTTTCTGTTTTCTGTCCTCAATGCAAATTGATACTGTCACTGCATTTATTTGCTGCACTTAATGCCACCCGGCTGGTTCAAAATAAGGTTGCGTTTTGTAGTAATAATATGTACTCTCATAATCTGTTTTATTGCATGGCTTAAGCTCACACCAGTTCTATTATTTACCTAAGCCTTGGATGTGAATACAGTAATCTGAATATTCACCTTTTGGTTACAACATGAGGTAGGCTGCAATTTGGGTCCATTGATATGGCATACTAGTCTTTAACTCATTGAGCCTTGGAATATATTGTAAATTTAGTCCGTCTTGATGAAACAGTGAAGGTACACCAGCTGCAGCTGTTAGGCCTCACAGCAAAGATCCTCTTCCACTTTTCCAGTCGATGATCCAAGCAGGGTGATCGAGTGACCTACGAGGAGTGATTAAGCTATGTTTGGCTTCTGGTGAATGTGTGCTTTGATTTGGCCACCTTACATGTGGGATTGTATCCATTGTATATGTGTAGTCTTAGTAGTAAGAGAGACGATTTTATATTGTTGTCATTACTTATAATTGGTTCTCAACGAACCCCAAATATCTGCAGAATGCCGGTGAAGCCTCTGTTGCCAATATTGACAAGATCAGGTTCGCAAAGGGTAATGTTTCTACAGCTGAACTTCGTCTAGCAATGCAGAAGACCATGCAAAATCATGCTGCTGTCTTCCGCACTGGTGATGTTCTTGTGGAGGGTTGCCACAAGATGTCAGCACTTTGGAAAAAGATGGATGATATCAAGGTAAGGTCTACTATCTCTCCTTATTTTATTTAAATATTTATTGTAGTTGTCAACGTAAGAGCTATGCTTTTCCAAAATATATTGAATTCTATATTGTATATGTTGAACTAAGAATTGATCTTCTCCCTTTTTTATATTTAAATGTACTGTGTATCAAATTAGGTGTATCAGTGTTCTTGATTTGTACTTTGATATAGAATTGCCTTCATATCTTTAAAAACTCGTTTATAATTCTGCATTACTTTCATGATGTCTATTCCAAAAATTCTCCTTAGATTTTATTATTATTGGCGACAATAATTTTCCTTTGATGATGATTGTGGAGATTATTATGATTATAATTATTATTGTTATTATTATTATTATTACGAATTTGTCATTAAACCATTATTTTTACAATACATAATGTAGTTTTGGTGGAATGAGCAGGGGTTAATTAAAGATGTTTCTCTCTCCGTAAACGTCTTTCCCCATTTATTGTCATCTTTCATTTCCTCTTTCTCATATTTATTATAGGTATTTTACATTAATTTTTACCTTTACTGTATAAACCCTCCCTGCACTGTTAACAAACCACCCTTTACTTTATTAATAACAGCGCGCAAGAGTAAATTTATATGAACGTGATATTATGAAGATTGAAAAAAATTCATTAAGAACACACAGCAAACAAACTTTCGATATAATATCGTCAGGGAAATAGCGTGTAGAGAATATATATATTTCATTTAAGTTTCCCATTTACAGTACAATATACGTTTTCATCGTACAAATTGTATAAGTTTTCTTTTTCTCTCAGCTGACACTATTTATATTAAGAATCCCAATGAAATGCATGTAAATTAAATTAATCCGTTCCTAGTCACAATAAGTATTCATTTTAAAATTTTTCGAGTCATGAAAAATATGATATATAATACAGGTTATATGCATTACAGTATATCTATAAAAGGAAAATTACATTAATAATAGTAATGAAGTCTACTTTACTAAAATAAAATGTGGTACAGTACTGTATTTACCTTTGTGAATTATTGTTGCTGGCATTCATGGATGGTGGTGAAAGGAGGAGTAGGGGGACTAATTTTTGGAAGGAGAGTCCCCTTCCATAAAAAGGTCAGGGAACTCTTCTGATACAGGCTGTATTTCTGGTGTTTTCTCTTTCTTTTCTCTTTTGGTAGCTGCTTCCCTGCCCACTGGCACAAGGAAACGATCCAGAGAAATTTGTCTCTCTTATTTGGTAAATATTTCTAAAAATATTGCATTGTCATTTACCATGGTCACTACTCTATTGCCTACAGTATTATCTGGGTGATGATTCTCAATAAAAGCCTGTACATCATTCCACTTTCTAAAAATTTCTTTAAATTCTTCACTGGACACCTTTACCCTCTCATCCCCCTCCTCCGCTGACTGTTCCTCTCGGAGAATCTTCACCTGTTCACGTTGCAACTCTATTAATTCATTGCTGGTGAGTTCTTTTTTGTGACCAGCTCCTCCACATCCTCCTCATTGACCTCCAAGCCCAAACTTTTGCCCGTGGCCACAATTTCACTCACAATTTGAATAGCTAACTCCTGCTTGAAGCCTTCAAAGTCTCTATCAGTCACACAACCTGGCCAAAGTTTCCTCCAGGCAGAGTTCAACGTGCGATATGAGACCTTCCATGTTTTTTCAATGAGGCCAATGCAGTTTAGGATATTAACGTGTTCTTTCCAAAAATCAGGAAGGGTCAAATCCGTGTCATTGGTGACCTGGAAACACCTGGAAAAAAGACCCTTTATACAAAACTTCTTAAAATTGGATACTACTTGCTAGTCCATGTGCTGGAGGATAGGAGTGGTGTTGGGAGGCAGAAATTTGACTTTTATGAAATCGTACCGTATAGCGAGATCTTCCACAACTGGAGGATGGCTAGGACCATTATCCATTATGAGGAGACACTTAAGGGGCAAATAATTTTCCTCTTCTCTGCTGGCGCAGACACTTCAGTCAACCACTCTAGGAAGAAAATCCGTATTACCCAAGCCTATGGAATTTACCTCCACATTACCGGAAGGCTAGCCCTCAACACGTTATTGCGCTTAAAAACTCGCGGATTTTCTGAGTGATAAACTAAAAGAGGCTTGATCTTTCAGTCCCCACTAGCATTAGCGCACAATAAAAGTGTAAGCTTTTCTTTCATTGGTTTGTGGCTGGGCAGTGCCTTCTCCTCTTGGGTTATATAAGTGCTTTTGGGCATTTTCTTCCAAGAGAGTCCCGTTTCATCACAGTTAAAACTTGTTTTGGAATATAACCTTCCCTCTCAAAAATAGCAAATTCCTTCACGTAAGAATCCGCTGCCCTTTAGTTGGAACTAGCCGCCTCTCCATGTCTAATGATGCTATGCATCCCGGTTCGTCGATGAAAGCTTCGGCTGGCTTTATTGCTGCTAGAACTCGAAGAGTTTGCTACTAAATATTGGTGGATTTGCAAAGCCTTAGCACATATTATGGCCTCGCATATACTATCTCCAAAGAGCTGTTTTTCATTTATCCACAGCAACAATAACTTTTCTACCTCTTGTATTAATTGTGACCTTTTTCTTTGTTAATATATTTACTCCCTTAGCCACGTCAGCTGCCTTATAGATCTCGTCACTCTTTGAAATAGTACAGATAGTCTATTTTGCCATGTTATACTGCGTGGTGAGATCAGACACACGAACACCTTTTTCATGCTTAGAAATTATTTCTTTCTTCGTTTCCACTGTTATGCGTCTAGGCTGTTTGATGCCACTGTCACTAATGCTTTTAACTTTCTTAGAAGCCATCTGAAAGGTAAAATAATGGAAAATAAAGCAAAAACTACGAACAGATCACAAATGAACTACTCAGTGCGGGCACCAGTGCAGAACTGAGAGTTGGCGCAGGAAACGTGGTTACCTGGCCGACACATTTGTGTTTGTGGGTTGGTTTTTGTTCATAATTTGGGGTCAAAATTTGTTTAAAATTTTGTTCGTGGGAACAGGCGTTATTTGGTTGGGGTCACCATTGTATATATATATATATATATATATATATATATATATATATATATATATATATATATATATATATATATATATTATATATATATATATATATATATATATATATATATATATATATATATATATATATATATATATATATTTATATATATATATATATATATATATATATATATATATATATATATATATATATAATCCCTCGCTATATTGCAGTTCACCTTCTGCAGCTTCAGTGCATCGCGGGTTTTAATGGCGAGCATATGTATTTTATATCGCAGATTTTCTGGGTATATCGCGGGAATCCACGATATGTGGATATATTAAAATTTCCAGTATTTTCACTATTTTATTGATGAAAAAAAGTATTTCCTAGCTGTCATCGGCTGTGCAGTATGTAAACGTCATCATCACCCTCATCATTACTGTACCCCTCTCTGCTCTCACATGTTAGTCTCGTAAAGTTATTGTATTATCATTATTGTTATTTTATATATAATGTGTTATTATTATAGGTATTATTTTTGTACAGTACGTTTAGGTTATTCTCGGTTAAATTACCTATCGCGCTCATATAGCTTTACTCTTGTGTGCTGTTATTCATGTTAAACTTACCTGTCACACTCATATACCTTTACGCTTACGTGCTGCTATTAATAAAGTAAAGAGCGAGTTGTTAACAGTGCTGGGAGGGTTTATAAAGGTAAAAATAAATGTAAAATATGGTGTTGCTACTTCGCGGATTTTCACTTATCACGATTGGTCCCGGAACGTAACACCCGCTATAAAGGCGGGATTACTATATATATATATATATATATATATATATATATATATATATATATATATATATATATATATATATATATATATATATATATATATATATATATATATATATATATATATATATATATATATATATATATATATATATATTATATATATATATATATATATATTATATATATATATATATATATATATATATATATATATATATATATATATATATATATATATATATATATATATATATATATATATATATATATATATATATATATATATATATATATATATATATATATATATATATATATATATATATATATATATATATATATATATATATATATATATATATATATATATATATATATATATATATATATATATATATATATATATATATATATATATATATATATATATATATATATATATATATATATGAATCATTTTTACCCCAACCGGGACTTACACTTGGGACATATAGCAGAAAGTCTTTAAAGGGTAACACACTTTACAGCTTTTATCTGCTATACAGGGATGAACGCATTCTATCTGAATGCCACTGTTCATTATACAGTTTCCCCCAACCTCACTCGTGGCTTCGTTTTCACATTTAATTCAACTCCCAATCTTATTCGGGACCAATAGTAATCAAATAAGCACATTACCTTATGTGAAAACATGAATAATTTTTTCCCCTACTGGGACTTGAACCTGGGGCATATAATTACTATGCCAAAGCGCTACCAACTACACCACAGAAGGTCTTAAAAGGGAAACACGTTTTACGGCTTTTATCTGCTATACAGGGATGAACGCATTCTGTCTGAATGCCACTCTGTTCATATTACAAGATAAAAGTTGTAAGGTATATTACCCTTTTAAGACCTTCAGTGGTGTAGTTGGTAGCACCTTGGCATAGTAATTATATGTCCCAGATTCAAGTCCCGGTCGGGGTAAAAATTATTCATGGTTTCACATATGGTAATGTGCTTATTTGATTACTATTGGTCCCGAATAAGATTGCGAGTTGAATTAAATGCGAACGAAGCCAAGAGTGAGGTTAGGGGAAACTGTAATATGAACAGAGTGGCATACAGATAGAATGTGTTCATCCCTGTATAGTTGATAAAAGCTGTAAGGTGTGTTACCCTTTTAAGATCTTCTGTGGTGTAGTTGGTAATGCCTTGGCATATTAATTATATGTCCCAGGTTCAAATCGGGGTAAAACTTATGTTTTCACATATGGTAATGTGCTTATTTGATATATATATATATATATATATATATATATATATATATATATAATATATATATATATATATATATATATATATATATATATATATATATATATATATATATATATATATATATATATATATATATATATATATATATATATATATATATATATATAATTTTTGTCAGAATTTCAATGATTGTTTATTTGCAGCTGAGTGATCGTGGTATGGTGTGGAACACTGACCTTGTAGAAACTCTTGAGTTGCAGAATTTAATGATCAATGCCATGCAAACCATTTTCTCTGCTGAAGCACGTAAAGAATCACGAGGAGCCCATGCTCGTGAAGACTATAAGGTATGACAGTTCACAATCCTTGTTTTATAGCCTTCAGTATGGAGAACTTGACGAGGTGCTGCAGTGACACTAAATTGATCAAGCCCCCTGCGAGGTGTTAGGAAGGGGATGCTGTCTTAATTCCCCTGCTCCAACTTGTGTCTATGCCCCCATAAATTGGATTAATGGTAACAAATTAGCAAACAAAACTGAGAACTGCATTTGCTCTGGAAATTGTAATAAAGATTCAAGGATATTGACCTCGCATGTAAGTAATGCGTCATAAGTCCAGAATATTGTGTACTGCATTCATCAGCGTGCTGTACTGCCATTGGGATGACAGTCAAAAAGAGGTTGGAGTATAAAATTATGAACATTCCCCTTGTAAGGGAGGTGACTGAGTCAAAGCACACATATACCAGAATCTAATATACATACATCAAACACTCCTTAGTGTCTCAGATGGAATGAAATGATTATCTCTCTTAAACAGGATCGCTGTGACGAGTTAGACTACAAGAAACCTCTGGATGGCCAAACTCCCGTACCTTTTGAGAAGCATTGGAGGAAACACACATTGTCTGATATTGACCTTAACACTGGAGAAGTGAGTATCATACTTGATTTTAAGTAGTTATTTTACCTCTTGAACAAGGCATCACCTCGTTGGATTGCTTAATACATTATTTGCCATTATAGCCTCTGATTCCGAGTGATAGTAATGGAAGTAAGAAAGTATTAGATATGGAGGCAACCTAATGTTTAAGTAATTTATTTTCAGTTATAAATCTTTTACTGCCAAGTTAATGATACAAATTGTCGGTGTGTCTATTTTCCCAATTTTTTTTTTTTCTTAAAGGTAAGAAGGGTGCTCACTACTGAATTGACAGCTTTTAGTATAATGAATGTTCCCTATATATCTTGTTAGGATAAGGGATTCTCCCGTGTACTCTACCTTACAACGCAATGAATTTGTTGTATTTCCTTGACAGTAATGGCAAAACAGGTCTTGATTCTTGTCCCACAGAGGTGTTTTGATAGGTTTACAATATATTTCGCATTTCTTCTGTGTAATAGTATTTCCAATTGATTTCTACTATTGAGGGAAGGGAATCCACTTGAGTCATGTCTGTTGTGCTCCTGTCATTGAGAGAAAATAAAATATATTACTAAAGCAGTCGGTTTAATACTAGGTTATCCAAGTCTTATATATATTATTAACTCGGTAAATGGTCATGTCTTCCTCCTTTGATTTCAAGTCGAGGGTTCAATTTCCCACCCGTAAGGCTGTTTCAGTATGTTTAAATATTAACACGTGTACAGTATATGATATCGAAATTGCACATTTTTTATTCACTTCATAAGGAGTGTGCTTTTCATGAATTTATGAATGTACTTAATGCCAATTTTACCAGCACCAGCTGCTGAAAAGGAATATTAGTTGATTCCCTTCCCTTATTGGTAAATATGACATTGTCAGCATCAACATACATGTACATAATCAAAACTCCCTCTTGTGATAGGATTGATACCCCTGATATGAGAGGAAGAAAGCATTAACTTTCTGTGCCGTTAGGTTCTTGATATATAAGAAAATTATGCACACGTACTAGACATGTGGATTATAATAAATATTTGAGAAGCTTTTAATTCTCTTCTGTAATGACTTGACTCACTTTGAACTATTAAAGTTCATTCCATCCCCTTAATGTTAGAAGTCTTTTTGAAATAATATATTCTGTACTTATGTGAATATAAAAGCATGTCAAACCAACCCCTACGGGTCAGGAAGAGAACCTTGATCTATTGAAATCAAGAGGGAGAAGACTAAACTCGTTTCCTACAAGAGAGTTGAACAATAATGTGCTGATTTGTTTCACAAGTAGTTCTTATGCATGAGGGTGGACATAGACAGGTGGATTAGGGTGATTGTTCCTGGATGCTTTCCTTATGTCCTGTAGTGAGCTCAGACCCAAGTTAGTCACCTCCTAACTCGTGAGCCTGCTGCTCAACTGCCATGGCACCCTACTACAACTAATACTCTGCAAGAAAGAAACCTGTGTTCATGCCCGAGACGAGGGTAACATCCTCATATTAATTGCTTAATGAGCGTTTTTAATTCTGTCCTGCACCATTTCTAGCTCTGTAGGTACAATATGCTCAAATAGGGATGCTTTTGATATATTTAAATATGTACTTTTTGTTATATTTGACATTATTTTTATCATTGAGGAAGAGGAATTTTTTTTTCTTATTAATTGGCACAGGCAAGTTAAAAAATACCTGCTAAGCAGAACATGGTTATGCTGGTGTTAGAATACAACTTGAGAGGTGACAGTCGTGCTATTCATCCCGCTGCAGGGCATTAGTAATGGCATCGTGCTTAATTCTCCATCTCCAACCTATGTATACTGCCCTAATGGGGATTAATAGTGACAAAAAAAAAAGCTTGAGTTACTGTATGCGATATACAATACGTGATATTAGCATGAAATTTCTTCATTTTAGGCAAGGGAATGGGTCGTTCATCATAATCTCTATTCAGTACAGGAAAGAATAAAAAGGACTTAAGCTATGTAAAGTGTTATGTACTTACAGTCATGAATTACAATGAGCCCATTAAAATGGGGATGGACACAGACTTTTTGGATCTGGGGGATTCGGGCTGGATGACCTTCCTAATACCTCATTGTGGGATTGAACCCATGGTATAGTGCTTCCAGATTCACGTTTTCCACCACTGAGCTACATCGACATTTAAAAAAAATTTCATTATCTGAAGTATGTGTGCAATAGCTCTAGCACAATGATTTGCATTCTCTTCCCTTGATTTCGGAGGTCTAGAATGCTATACCCTATAAATAATTCATTTTGTATCTCAGTTATAACAGTTTACTAAAGTTTCTCCTTTTCTCCCCAGGTGAAACTGGTTTACAGGCCAGTCATTGATCACACCCTAGATGGTGTTGAATGTGCCACAGTCCCACCAGCTGTAAGATCATATTAATTCACCATAGTAAGGAAACGGTGAATATGCAAAAGACACTTGTACACCACGACAAATATGAAGTTTGGTCCAAGAAAGTCCCTCACTAAACACTAATATCTGTTGATGCCAAAATAACGTCGAAGTGATGTTTTTATGTAAATCCAATGACCTGAAGAATTCCTATTAATTAGAGTAATATACTCAAATTTAGTAATGTATATTCGTGTAACTAACTCCTCATTGGTACTCCATATATAATACAAATTGCTACTATTCTTATGTTTCACAACTTGAGGGTCTATTTCTTAAGTTATCAATGCAAGGTTTATTAATTTAAAAAAGAATATACTATGTTTTTATGCAGTGTAGATAGTGTAAATAAAATGTGTAAATGTGAGGTTATGTTCTGTCTATACCAGTTTATGTAAATTAAAATTATATTGTTAGAAGTTTTAAGTATGGTAAGGAGAAAAAATGTGTACCTTTGTTTCATTATGTTATTTATTAAATAATAATATTAAAGGGTCCCTATTTTAAGATTCCTTGCTGTATAAGATGATATTTGTATGTAGCTGTATTGGATACTTATTCTAAACTTTTCTCTTAGGAAGTGCAATATAGCCAAAATTACAAACAGGACGTCTAAATGAGGCATAATAATGCCAGTGGATTTCATTGTGAATGGACCATTATCAACTGTATGTTCTATAATAGTTGGTGGGGATAACATGGATTATTAAATCCCTCTCATTTTTGCTCCATGCTGTATACCGATAAGTAGCTTGAATGTAGTAGTCTCAGAATTTTTCTATGGAACATTGCAACCAGTAAAAGGCCTTTTAGCTGTCCCATTATTTTATTCCTTGGTAGATTGCCACTCCTAAAGGCCTTTCAACTGTCCCTTACTTTAACTTCAGTTTTTCTGTCTTGTTTTATCTCTGCATCTACATACGCACAATAGCCTCATTCCATCCCTCTTGTATGAAGGATGGCAGAGTCTAAGCACATTCATCAAATGCTAGTATACAAGTACATCATTCACTCCTCGTAGCTCTTTGCTACGATTCCCCCATCACTCAACTTGGGTCGCGTACAGGTTATGTGGGCAAGAGTTTTGTCATGAGCCCTGACAACAGCTGGTTTAACCGCATCACTTCCTCTCGAAGCAACTCCCTTTGCACCACCCATCCCAAATTACAGTGGTAGCAGGTGTGATCTTGAGATGAAGAAGCAGTGGAGGTAAACCAGCTCTGGCTGATGGGCTTCAGATCCTTATTCACTTACCCTGTGGATAAACCCAAGCTGGCTTGTAGGTGGGCTTTTGTGGCACTCCTTTATTGCCAAAGAACTAAGAGGAATGATTTAGGTATGGAAGCCCAAGGTGAATGTGTGTGCAGTCATTGTATGTGTATACAGGAAGTGTAGAACTACCTTTGAAGTGAGATGAAACATTAGAAAAACTGAGGTAAACGTAGGGAGTGTGGAAGTCCATTAGAGGTGGTGATCTATCAAGGAGAAATAAAATATAGGGAGAGACGAAGGACCTTTTAGAAGTGGCAATCTACCCAGGAGAAACTTACTAAAATAATACTCATATACATGCATACAAAATTAAGAGGTGGCAATCTCCCTATTAAAAGGGTGGCCTTGTCAAAGTACAAACCTACTCACCAGAAGATCCACTCACCTCACTCCTTCATTCCATTACCTTGAAGATGAAGGGCTGCTCCCATTCCCCTGCGTCTTACTTCATGGTCACGGTATAAGCGGAGCTTGTTTGCAGTGGGACCTGACAACCACAGCTGGTTTACCTCCACCACTATCTTAATGCCCCCCGTCCATGGCAGTCTATGGCAGACGAAGGCAAATCCTCTTGATCTATTGGAAAATCATGTGCATCTAATTCTCATTCCAACCCATTTATTCATCTCATGGCTTTACTCCACTGTCTCTTTTCTAGTAGTGTCCCTTTTCTCCTTACCATGTGGTGAGACCACCTCATTATACTCTGGCCCACTTCATCAGATATTAAAATTTTCAACACCTGTTCTGTGCCTCACTTCCACATATATCACCATCCATTCTTGACACACCTTTAATACTTTCACTATCTCATGTCAATTGCATTGAAACTGTCCTTGCATTCTCCCATTTCAAATTTCTGCTGTAAACAAAGCTGTAGGCAAAATCACTGTACAACCTTCTACTTGCTTTTATTATTATTACATACCTATTTCTCATTACACTTATTATTCCACCTTGATATAAACTCAGTAGCTTCACTCTCAACTCACCCTCCCATCCACTCTTTCATTCACTGCTGTGTGTTCCAGTACTAAATATTCTCCTCTGCCTTAAACATTTAAAGAGTGTGACACCGGGACAGGCAGAAACTGCCCTCATCAACAAAGACCCGGGCACGAGAAAATACCAAGACGAAGGAAAAGAAAAAGGTTAAGGACAAGGCAGAGATGAGGTAATGTCACACAAAGGAAAACGACAGACAGAAAAGAGGACTAGGCTCTGAGATGACGATAAATCTGCTTTTTGAAGGATGAAAGGTCATAAGAATTAGGAAAGACAGGAGGAAGAGAGTTCCAGAGTCTGGAGGTAGATGGGAAGAAGCAGTCGCTGCACCGACCAATCCACGAGCTACAAATCTCCACACAGTACCTGTGAGATGAGGCCGCTTGGCGAGTGTTACGCGGCCTCGGCAGTGGAGGAGGGATGCAACTCGCCAACTCATCAGAGCAGCGATAGAAAAGCGAAAGGGAAGATTCCTTACGGCGAAGAGAGAGAGAATCCAGGTTAGAAGTAAGAGAAGGATCATTAATGAGTCTGACTGCCTTAGATTCAACTCTATCAAGAAGATAAGTAAAGGAAGAAGCACCCCAGATGTGTGAGCAGTATTCTAAGCAGGGGCGGATAAGACCTTTGTAAATTTTGAGTAACTGCAATGAGGAAAAGTAATAACGAAAACGAAACAAAACCCCCAATTTTTTGGATGAAGATTTAGAAATTTGGATTATGTGATTCCTCCAAGACAAGTTAGAGGCTATATGGATTCCTAATATATTGATAGAGTTAAGAGGGTAAATTTCATTAGTTTCGAAGACAATAGGGTTATCAGGAGGAGAAGAAGATAAAGAGATAGCCAGAAACTGTGTCTTGGAGGCATTGAATTTAGCTAAATTTTGAGTGCCCCATTCAGATACTCTGCAAATCGGAGTTAAGAGTAGAAGAAAGAGTGATACGAGATTGATTACGAGTAACAGATGAAGGTTGCGAAGAAAAGGCAGAGGAAAAGTGAAGGGTAGAATCATCAGCAAAAGGCATGAAGAAGAGAGGAAGATGGGATTGTAGAAGATCATTGATGAACAGAAGGAAGAGAGTAGGTGAAAGAACAGAGCCCTGTGGAACACCACTGGAAACAGAGAAAGGGCTAGATGTCGCGCCATCAACAACTACAGATATAGAACGGTCAGTAAGAAAACTGGAAATCAGAGAACAGAAAGAAGGGGTAAAGCCTTAGGCAGGGAGTTTGGCCAACAGAGCCTTGTGCCAGACTGTCAAAAGCCTTAGAGATATCAAGGGCGACGACAAAGGATTCCCCATAGTTCCTCAAAGAAGATGACCATACATAAGTAAGATAGGACAGGAGATCACCAGTGGATCTTGCCTTGCGAAAGCCATACTGGTGATCGGAGATAAGTGAGTTAGATTCAACGCGTTTCAAGAAGTGAGCATTGAGCAAAGTTTCGAAAACTAGCAATATAGGAGGTTAGAGTTACCATTTATAATCACATTCAAGCTGCCATCATCAAAAATCCTTACACCTCTCACACACCACTATAAACTCAGTCTCCAACTTCTTCAATTACTCTTCAAAAGCAGTCACTAGAGCAGTCTATTCCACAAATAACTGATCCATTATCCCATACCTCATTCTCATCAACTAATTCTAAACTTTTGCGTGGCACTCTTGCATTTGCCTCCCTTGCTACTTCATCGTTATGCACATTGAAATACCGTGGAGAAGGGTTTAGAAACAATCATGATTTAAAAAAAAAAATCAGTAACTTCTTTACTCCACCGACCACAATACTCCATCACAAAGGTGAGCAGAATAACAACTAATAATTGTGACTGTTCTTATGTTATGTACAGTTGTCTCTCATCACACAGATTTAATTGGGGCGGATTTAAGTATACATAGTTGGAAAGTAAATAAAAAAAATCTCAAAAATACATTATAGCAGCTACTGTACCGTTTTTACATAATTTAAATTTTATTTGGCTAAAGTTTAAGTTGGGAACAATAATATAGGCATAATTCAGAGTACACAGGAGGTTGTGAAAAGACTTTATATTAGTTAAACTGTTAAAGGCCTATAAGAGTTGGACTAAGTGCAATATCAAACCTATATGGGAAGTGGTGGAACCAATAGACACACTAAAGGGGATAACTATTTATGAACGAAAAAGAGCATTAGGGATATTTCCCAGGAAACTATACAACAAACTCCCGTTACAAACTTGGACAGTACAACATGTAAACATGTACTTATTCTAAAAATTTTCTTCCTTTAAGAAAAAATCGATACTGAAAGTATGCTCTGATGAAATGCTTATGAACAGTCTCCAGCTTTGATACTATCTTGGAAGAAAAATTGCAACTGTTATCACATACTAGATTCTCAATTTTTTCATCCTTTACAACACAAAAGTAACTAGTTTTGAAAACCTGCTCAGCAGATATGCCTATGAACAGTTTCCAGGTATGATACCTTTTCATGACCTCTGAATGCCCAGAACAGAACTAAACATGTAACTCACAGTTCTCAGCCTTTGAAAAACAACGATTTTGTTAACATACTTAGTTGAAACACCTATGTACAGTCACCAGCTTTAATAGCTTTTCCTGACCTACTTGATTCCTTATCTTAGAATGTAAAAACCATATGATAAAAAAATTCTCTCTGCACCTTCTGACGATGGAACTGCCGTAAATAACTGCTTAGGGGCATGCATTACATTTTCTTCTAAATAATTTTTAAAATACTTGCACCGTGCAAAGAGGGAAAAGGAATCTACAACATTCTTCGCCAAATTGAAGCTTTAAATGATGCACTTCTTTCATAGAATGACCTGAGAAGTGGAAGATAATATGGATGGTACCCACACACATTCTGTTCTGTAGTGCATCTTTGCTCGGGAGTTAGATCTACCTTGATATCTTTGATCTATTACATTTACTAAAAAGTGAGATGTCATAGTTATGTTGATATTTAGCTCATGATATCTTGGTTTTATGTTAGTACCTATATTACTTCTAAAAATTGATGTAAATGAAATATTCCGTCAAAGTAAATTCGATATTTTAAACTATTTGGGCAATAATCATATCTCTATATATAAGAGCAATACTCCTTTTTACTAGGGGTGGTTTAGCCAAAGCAAAAATATCATGACTGGGAAAAAAATACAAAGGAGGGTATTTCCAGTCACCTCCCTCTACCCCATTTAAAGTTCGTTCAAACCAAGAATATCAGTGCAACCTTTGTGTTGGGTATGGGTCCTCCATGACCCGTTCCACCCATCCGTGGGTGGAGAATCTAAAAAAAAAAAAATTGTGTTGGGTTGGCAGCCTTGCTCCTCACTAGCAGTTCTTCACTGGGAGCGGGAGGGTGTGAGGGAAAGAAGGAGACAGACACACACCTTACGTCCCTCCTTACCAAACAAAATTGCAAAATGTAAATGTGATGCCAGATAGTCATAGAAATCTTTCCTTTTATCCTCTATATAACTTGTTTATGCAAAATCTGAAGGCACCCTCTTATTCAGGAGTATTTTATGTCGGGAAATACATGTTTACTTAATTCATAGTGGCTGCATAAAATGATAAAAATAACAGTAGTGTATAAACCGTAAAATCCTATTCCATAGCTTATATTCGTCATAATTACTTTGTTTAATACCCAATTGAGGTTGAAAACTGCATTATAATTATACCAATCACCGCTTAATCCTCAGCTTTAATGTAACTTTGCTTAACTTGTGTAAAAAAAAATTGTTGAGCTAAGTGAAGAAAAGTAAGAATTTATTAAGGGAGCTAAAGAGAAAGAAGCCCTATGCTACGTACGTACAGGCAAGTGGGGAGCAGGAGCAGGGCTGCCAACCCAACACGGTGGTTGCACTGATATTCTTGGTTTGAACGAACTATATTTGACTTTTACGGCATATAGGGGAACATGGATGACGTATTCTTATCAGTGTCTGATTTAGATACAAGTTAAAGAAGATACAGCTTTAGGCCTCACAATCTTCATGGAGCCTCAAGAAGATTTCATATTGGGTATTATGCTCATTTTTACCACCGGTATTCCTATCATATCAGCTGAGGTAATGTAGTACTGATGCCACTGTTCGATGTCCATCCATCCGGCAGGTGTGTCACGTATAGGGCAAACATCGCTGCACGAATTGTCACCATATTTCATGTCAGGATGTGGAATTACCGGATACAAAAGTCATCATTCTCGGATTTTCAAAATTGTTTTTATTTTTTTACGATTTTAATTTTTTTTTCACTAACAATGGACTCTATGAAACTGCTAAGAAGATTCTCTCTAAAGAAATCATGGATCATCGTAGAGGAATCCTACAACAGTTAAAAGTATTTCCGAGATTTTGAGATTTGTATTTTTTTAACTTTTGCCCCTACATTTAACATTTGAGTCAACTGTATTCCTAGTAAGAACTTTTTAAATGCCCGCCAACCTTTATTTAGTTGTTAGGTCAATAATCATTATATTCTATATTGCTTAACCCAATAAGTGGCTACTTAAACCCTTTCCTTTCCTTTGGATGGGATAGGATAGGTGGGGGAAGGGGAGAGGGGGGTAAAGGATGGGAAGGATTGGAGGGGTAAGCACGAAATTTAAGGAAGTAAGAGATAATAGAGAGGGGCAAACCCTCGTGCTAAGTTTTTGTTAGATATAATTTTACTGGCCCAATATGACTTTATTTAGTTATAAATTAATAATGATGAGGAGGTTTTGGAGATTTTATTTAATTACTATACATAGGTTCTGGTGGATGTCCTGAAAAAACCGGAGAAATTCTTTTCCACCAGGCATGGTCATTGATAAATTCGTATTCTAAAGTGTTCAAAGCATTAGTTTCTTGAAGAAATTCTTCGAAGTCGATTTCCATTTTACCCCAGGTTCTGGATGCTAATTTATAAATATAGGTATTAATTGGTTCGACTTTGAGGTTCTTATGAATTTCTTCCATTCTCTCTATGTATGGTGGGGTTTCAGAGAGAATTCTTCTTAAGTTTAAATTTTGGATAGCTTGGAGACTTAAAAGTTTACTTTTTGATAAGATGCAAGTTGGAATTGGGGGGTATATTAAGACAGGTCTTACTAAAGTTTTATATAGGGCGACTCTATTTTTAGTT
Organism: Halocaridina rubra; assembly: GCA_037179515.1. Taxonomy (NCBI): domain Eukaryota; kingdom Metazoa; phylum Arthropoda; class Malacostraca; order Decapoda; family Atyidae; genus Halocaridina; species Halocaridina rubra. Next base: position 111,135 of record JAXCGZ010003870.1, read on the forward strand.
TTGAGCAGGTTAAATCTACGTAACTTTGTGGAGACAAGTTTACTTTGAATTATTCTATTGTTTATATGAGCTTTCATTCCTGTTCTGTTAATTGTAAAGTCCAAGGTTTTCAGACTGTTGGAGAAATTTATTCTATTGTTATTTATTATTACATCTGATGGTTTAAGAGCAGAAATAGATAAAAGTTGGAATTTGTCAATATTAGTTTTAATTTTCCACTTTTTCTCGTATTCATTTATTCTAAGTATTTCCCTCTGAGTTTTAAATGCTAGAAATCTTTTATTATAATCCGGAATTACTTGAGTGATGTCATCTGCAAATATAATAGTTGAACAACCTATACCTGGTTTGGGTATATCTCTCGTGAATATAGCATAGAGGAGTGGACTCAGATTTGATCCTTGAGGGACCCCTGCTCTAAGTTCGAATTGGGTACCTAAATATTCATTAATTTTGATAATTGACTTTCTATTAAATATGAACTCTGATAAAATTTTAGTTATTAGTGGGGGTAACTGGAGTTCTATGATTTTATATCTGAGTCCATCTCTCCATACTTTGTCAAAAGCAGAGGAAACATCCCTGCTCAAGACATTGCACTTTTGCCTAAACTTTTGCGAGATGGCTATTTTTTCATATAAGTACGTGAGTGCAGTATGAGTACCTCTACCTCTTCTAAACCCGTGCTGGTTAGGGGGAAAACAATAATTTATTTCTAAATAATTATAGACTCTAGAATGTAGTATTTTTTCAAATATTTTCCCTGGGACTTCCAAGAGAGATATAGGACGATAATTATTAGCTGAAGTGGTGCTTTTTCCAGGTTTAGGTATAAAAATCATTATTGACAATTTAAATTTTGTTGGGAAATAACCTATGGATAAACAAGAGTTGAAAATGTCTAATAATTCGTGAATAGCTACATTAGGCAAGTGGGATAGTATAAGTTTATTAATACCTGAATGTCCAGGGGCTTTGTTTTTCATACTTTTTATAATATCTTTGATGTCAGCTATAGTAATAGGAGATATTAGATCATCTTCTGGAGTTAATCTATTTAAGTCTACGTTAAATAAGGGCGTGATTAAATTTGCGTTTTCTTTCAAAAAGTTACATACAGTTCTTTCATGGGCTAAATCATAGTTTAGATTTTCTTCAGCACTAATATTAAATATAGTTTCCCAGGTATTTCTGAATTTTTCTTCTTTTTCTTTACTGGTGAAAAGTTTATTATTATTATTATTGTTATTATCTATTATGTATGGCGTTGTTTCTTTACTGTTACCCATTAATTTCTTGATGTTATACCAGAAGTTCTTGGGATCTTTAGAATTACTTTGAAGTTTCATTATTACATTTTCCCAGTTATTATTATATGAAGCTATTAGTTCTTTTTGTAGTTCTTCTCTTACAGTTCTTAATTCAGTTAGAGCTTGGGGACCCCAGAAACCTCTGCCAATGTTATTTGATAAAATTTGATATCTATATTGGAGTTCTTTACATTTATTATTTAGTTTAGGGTGGGGTAAGGATTTTGACTTTTTGAACGGTATGTAATTATCTATTGCATTTTGAATTAAGGAATACCATTGCTTTAAGTGTTTTTCTATATCAAAAATATTATTAATGGAGGTATTACTTGTGATATCGTGAGTGAATTTGTCTTCTAAGAAAGACTTGGAATTATCCCAGTCAACATTATTAAGATCTCTACTGGGGGGAGTTCTAATAGCTATTGGTTCTGTTGAGAACTTAATTATTAAAGGTAAATGGTCAGAGGTGGTTAAGGGTCCTTTTTCTATTGAGTGATTTAGGTAATGATTCTTGTTACTTATGATAATATCTGGTTTGGAGGATTCAGATCCATGGGTCATAGTTCTGAAGTCAGGTCCTAGTATTTTAATCAGATTATTAGCCATTAAATTATTTAGAAAGTTACCAGTTATATTACAAGTATTGTGACCTAGGATGTGATGTCTAGCATTAAGATCTCCAATTAGGTATGCTGGGATGTTTTTCCTAATTAGTTTTAAGATGTCTTCATATGGGATTTGTAATCTTCTGGGTGGTAAGTAAGTAGTTCCTATAATAATGGGGCCGTTTTTGGTTTCAGTTTTTAGTGCTAGTAAATCAGTATCAAATTCGTCTATGATTTTATGAACAATGTTACGTTTGATGGCAATTGCTATACCTGCATGAGCTTCATTTAAAATGTTTCTTTGATAAATATTATAACCAAAAATTTTTATTTGAATGTTAGTTCTAGAGGTACTATTGAGAAGTATAATATCTGGGTCAAATTCCCTATAAACATTATATAATTCATTACTTCTAATATTAGTCCAAGCTATTACGTTATGCTGAATGATAGTTAATTTATTATTATTATTATTGTTATTAGCCATATTGAATGCAGTAAAAAGATAAAGGGCGAGTTAAGTATTTAAGTCTGAGGAGGACTCTGATCTCTCATGTAGTCCTTGGTCTAATGAATTATAGTGTTTTCTATCTAGGTATTGAATTCTAATGTCAGCAAGATCGATTTTATTATGTTCTAGGAAAAGGTGGACATCATGAGGTTTGTAATTGCCATTATAATAAACATATTTAAGTTTATTGGTGTTAAGTAAAGTATCTCTAATGTATTCTACAGTTATACTGGAGGGTAATTGTTCATCAAGTTTTCCTATTATTTTAAAGTTAAGGTCTTTCCTAAGTTCAGTTCTCTCTTTCTGTTTTATTGCTGACTCTTCATACTTTTGCTGATCTGTGCTATATTTGGACATTTTCTTTTTTTCAGTTGTGGTGCGTTTGGGGACTGATTTGGACGTTTTTTAATGGGCCGAGAGGAGGTGTCTTCGTCCATTTTTTCTTCAGTTTCTACTACTGGTGCTTCTAGCACAGAAGCAGCTGCTGGTTCTTATGTTACAGTTATGTTAGAGTTTTTGGGGATGCTTTTTGGAAGAGTAATTCTTGGCAGGCCATTAAGTTCGTAAATTTCATTGACTTTGGCCTCAAATGACCCTGGGATGATGGAATCCATCATCTGGCCATATACCATGGCACTTATTATGACAGTGGTCATTTTTTCAGCATTTATGGGGAAATTAAGTTCAGGTTTTAATTGTCTATCTGAGGAGCTATGGGGTTTAGCTGCACCTATCATTTCAGCAAATGAAGGTTTGGGTGTTTTTTTAGCTTCCCGAATTTCTGCTAATTTGTCCTTTTTCCTTTGCTTTCTTTCTGGACACCCTGCAGCTAGAGTGGAGTGCTCGCCTGAGCAGTTAATGCACTTCTTAATGCTGGTTGTGCATTTTTTCTCATTCCACCTATGTCCTTCTTGGGCACATTCAGAGCAAATGGTGGTTTTATTCTTGCACTCTTTGGTAGAATGCTCAAAAGAATAGCACTTCATGCAAGAGTTAATTTGGATGAAAATTTCCTCTTCAATGTTGCTTTCGTTTATCCTGATATTAAAAAGAAGGAGTCCCTGAGATTTTATTTTGTTAGCCATGCTGATGTTTTGGAGCCGTATCTTGAGGAGATATTTATCATTAGGGATTCTAATAACTGACTCTAATTCCCTGATTGTGTTTTTCAATTTCTGCAATGATTTCTTCATCCCTATGAGAGGTGATGTACTGGTCAATGCCAAGGATTGCTACAGTTCTTTGGGCATTAAATTCAGGGGGCATAGTTATATCAGATCTTTCATTGTTGAAGATGTCAGAAACTTCAGGTGAATTGAGTTTCTCAAGGTTCTCGTCAGCAAGGACAAGAATGAATCCAGTTGGGATGTTAATGATCTTGAAAACAATAATGTTGCTTTCGGTAAGACATTTGAATATGTCATTTCTGCGACTAGCAGGATCCCCATGGGGGTCACGGTCCCTGATTCTAGCTCTACCCATTATTGAAGCATAATAAAAGCAGCAAGGTCTTTGATATTATGGTTTATGATTGAGTTATATGACCGCAAGATGTATCTATATGATTGATAATGATTACTTTAATTGGGACAATAAAAAAATATTAGCTAGATTTCGTGCTTGTAGGATTGGGTGGGGAGAGGATAGGATATTACAAGGCGGTTACTGCGATGTATAGGGACAGTGGACGGTGTTAATTCACCAGGGGCGGAGTTCTCCCCTCTGTGCTGCTGGTTTAACCTACCAGCAACACCTGCCCGGAGCTCACAGCAAGCTCAATGCAGAAGCTACTACCACCCAGCAGATAAAAACGGGGTAGTTGCAGCCATTAGGGTAAGGAATGAAAGGTATTATTAGAGAGAGGGTCTGTATGTTAGCAGGGCTACTGACAGACGTGTTTGTAGTCAAACAGTTTCAGGCTGTACTTCTGCTGCAGTCTAATGCCGAGAAGAGAATGATGAATGTACTTAAACCCGAAAATTTGTGAGATGTGTATTGGCTGACCCTGAATTCAGCATCAGAAGGCTAGAATACTTATGTAACTATTAATACAAATACCATAATTTTCAGTACTTATACATCTCTGGCATTTTTAAATCACATTAAAAGAAAGATGTAAGTAAATTATACATGAATTATAAAAAAATACACTAAATAAAATAAAGAACATAATACATTATACAGCTTATGACATTGGGAATGCAGTGTTGCCTACTGACAAAAGGTAAATAATTCAATTGAACATGTGAACAAATCATGTCGATTTATTTGTTAATTTTTACTAATACTGTACCACATACTTAATAACTTAAAACCCTTATAAGATTTAGTGTTCTTAAAGGAGGCCTGTAAATAGTCGGTACACAGGGCTCTGACTTCTATGATAACCATGCTATAACCTACCGTAAATACAAACAAGCTCATATTAATTATCATACCATTAATCATATTAATTAAATTCTTAACATTATCATTCAGAAAAGAAGCAAAATAAAGCAACTTATAATTAAACAGAGAATCTTTAACATCTACAATGTCTAAGATTTAGGTAAACTCATAATCAAAATAAGTAATAGTTAGTGTCATCACAACAAGCTCAAATTCATTATCAAGTCATATCACTATTAATATTAATAATTTTTTTACTATTAGCAATCAGATAAATAAAAAAATAAAGCAAATTACTTGTGCCATAACATTGGCCGGTAAATTCGCCCTGCCAAGGCTCCTATGACTGTGTAGTTCAGTCTGACAAGATATCAAGATTACCACAATATCATTTAAGGTATTGAATTAGGCACAAGTGATCACTTTTCAAGCAACTTTATGTATCGAAAATGAACAGACCAAAAGTATCACACACACGAAAAAGGTTGTTGTTGTTGGATGTTCACCCTTGAGGGTGAGCGGACCTTCCACTTGTGGCCCGCAGGTGGGGTGAGATTTTCTTTGGAGTGTACGTGGTATTCGCTCTTGCTGGCGAATGGGCTTTCCTGTTGGTGAGGAGGTGGGGTGAATTCTTGTTATTGGTGATGATCGGACTTTCCTAATTGGCCCGCAGGTGAGATTGTGCAAAACTGTAAAGATAACGGAGCGCATAAATATTCAGTTGTGAATTATTAGTTTACATCAAACAAATTAAATGAATTCCTGTTTTGGGAGAGAGAGAGAGTTATTGCATGGCTATCTTGGTGGAGGGTATTGTCTGATAATATTTGATAGACTGTTCATGTGGTTATTTGTTGCTAGTCTGATGATGGAGCTAGCAACCTGAAGGGCATTTGGATCTTCGCTAGATGTTGCGGGGGCACCAGTTTTCCGTCGAATCTCTGAAAAAGAATCACATTCCAGGATGTAGTGTAGCAGTGGATGTGGTGAGGCTACCTGGCAAAAGGTGCATTCCTTGATGATATTCTCTACTATTTGCCAGGTGACGAAAAAGGCGGCAATACAGAGTCAGTGTTACCATAAAACAGAAAACCAAAACAATGTACAGTTCGTTATGACAAAAAGAAGCAAAATTAATATATCAATTAATAAACACATTAATATATAAATAAAGAAGACATATATCATACCACTACAACACTCCAAATAAAGAAAGAAAATACACTATGCCACTACAACACTCCCCTGCCAGTACAGGAGTACATTAGTGTTTAACACTGATAATAGAAAATATAGATATATAATATATATGTGGAGACATAGATACAAAAATACAAATTAATAATATACATAATCAGGGTTACGATTAAATCTAACTCGACGAGAGTTCGTAACAACAGATTGAGGTATTTTCTCTTCAATAACATCTTCATTATCAATATTTTCAGGAATAGATGCACTACTAGGAATTAATGTATCAGGATCTGTGTCATTTGTGGAATTAGAATAAGAAAAATCATTATTTACACTTGGTTCAATTACATCAGAATTGACAGCTTCTGGCACAGAATCATTATTTACAGTAGGTTCTATCTCATTAGAACCGATAGTTTTTGGTATTGAGGCAGGTTTCAATCTATCTGCAGATACAGTAGTTAAATTTCCAGAAAGCTGACGTAGAATAAAATATTTATCACCACGTTCCACAACTTCAAGTGGACCAAAGTAGGGAGCCTCTAAAGGGCGACGTACACGATCCACTCTAACCCACACATGTGTACATGATTCAAGATCTTTTGGAACATAAGGTTTAACAGAGGATGAATGAAGGTATCCATAAGAGGATTCAGAAAAATCTAATTCACGCATTCGAGATACAAATTCAGAGACAATTTCTTTTTGTTGTGCAAAAGAAGGAATTTCAGTAGTTACCATGATTTTAGGACTAAGTAGCATACTTCCTGTTACCAAAGTAAATGGAGAAACTCCAGACTCTGTGGGGACACATCTTAAACCTAAAAGTACTATTGGTAAAGAAGCAAGCCAATCATCTTTACGTGCCATCAGAGATACTTTCAATACTCTGTGTGATATTTCAACAAATTCGACAGCACTAGTCCAAGGGGGGAAATGGGAGGCTCATAAATTTACACGAATTTTACGAGTCTCTAACAATAGGTCATCACCTGATGCTATCCTCAGAGAGTGTCCTCGTCCGTTCTGTAAACAAATCAGACGAGCATCACATTCTAAAATAAAAGGATATAATTTTATCATAGTTTCTTTGAATTACTTTTTCAGTTTATTACAGTGTAATTATAGCATATAGAGCATTTGTTTGAAGTTTCTGTAATGTTTCTTTTCTTGAATTAGATACAATTCCTGGGATATTTTTTATTTAAACCCACGGATACATTCGAAGTGCTATGTTGTGCATTACATTTTGAGGGATTACAAGACCTTCATGTTAATTGATTTTGTCTATTCAGGTTTACCTTTTCAAGACTTTACTCGAGTGGTACTTGTGTGTTTGTAATTGAGTTTTTTGGTATATTTTCTAGCCTTTGTTATGTCATCTTATAAGATTTCTGATCGCTCTTTGAGCGGATATAGGGCAGCGGTCACGAGGAAATTGAACAGTGCCAAAGCAGCTGTTAACATAGCTAATCCAGTCTTGGTGACAGTGAAGACTAATAATATATCACTACAGATGAGGTGGAGCAAATACTAGGAGGTATGGGATAAATATATCTCTAAGAGAGATATTCACCTCTGAAAGGTGAATATGACAGGCTTGAAAGGAAACATGATGAATTTGAAACCAATTATAATCAACAGGCCAATCCTATTTTTTATTTTTTGGGCCAGTACAAGACACAACAACCGTGGTACCCACAACCGAGTAGTAGAGTATGTTTACCAGAAATTAGGATTAACAGTTTTTTGGGGAAACTGGAAGGATGACAAAGCTGGTGGGATAGTTTTCATTCATTGGTACATGACCGCCAGGACATGGACAAAGTTTAGAAGATGACATACTTGCTCTTGTTTAACCAGTAAAGCTTTATCTGTCATATCAGGGTTTTAGATTAGTGATCAGAATTATGATGATGCCATAGCTGCACTAACTGACAGATTTGCTAACCCGGAAAGAAAGAAGCAAGCGTTCGTGTTGCAATTAGTTGATATTCCAAACCAAAGAATGTAGCAAAGGATTTAGATCAGTTCAGATTAGATTATGAAAGAATCTTGAAAAGATTGGGGCATCATGTTCATAATTCACGATCTTCCTATTTGTTTCTAGCTACATTATTGCTGAGCAAGTTACCTGCAGAGGCCGAAAGATTTTTCAGATATTTCAGACCAAATATTTCACTGTTGATCAGATCACTACTGGTCTTACAGACAACATTGTGTTTCTTGAAAAGGTTCCAGAGTGTGTCAAATTGCCTATTAAAGAAATTGGGATTAATCCAAAGAGTTATTCACCAGTTGAGACATTAAACAAGACTCTGGTAGGAACTTACCCTATAGGGGTAAAGTGTCAGAAGAGTACAAATAAAGCATGTTTAATGTTTTCCATGGAAGAGCACAGGGGTAAGAACTGTTCGAAGTTTCGAGATGCAACCTCTCGTCGAGAGAGATTGACTCAAGTTGGACGATTCTCCAGTTGTTTACATATTCGGCATGATGGCAAGTGCACACAAGTTGTCAAGTGTAAATCTTGTCACAATGGGAACCACAGTTATATTTTCTGTTACAATAATTTCAGAAAAAGGTCACAATGTAATTGAATCAGACTCTGTGGCTAGTGTAGGTTCTGAGTTGGACAAGTTAGTTTTGAGTAACAAGTGCTAAATATTCTTCTCCTTTAGCTACAGACCAAGTTACTATTGCTAATAATAAGACTCAGAAGTCTTTAGTGACATGTTGTTTCTTTGATCCTGGATCACAGAGGTCCTCTATCACATCCAAGCTAGCAAATCGGTTGCAGCTAGATATTGTAGAGAGACGTCAATTAGATTTAAGGGGTTTTTATTTAAGCCCCACAGAAGGTAATTTTCCTATAATGCCTCTAGTCTCGCTGGGAAAAGGGTGAAGAAAGTAAAGGTAGCAGTGGTTGAACATATACCTGACAAGATTACTTCACCTGGTCTTGCTAGAGTTCATAGATTCCTTCGAGCAGAAGGCATTAAATTTTGTGATGAAATTACTTCAGATATCATCTCAGACATTGATCTCATGATCGAATTTGACTTTTTTGGAGATTTAATTTGTGGAATAGTGAAGTATGATAACATTAACATGTTTGACACCCAGTGATTACATTCCGTATGGAAAATACCACGCAGTTTTGATAATTCGAGATCATCATGTCAGATCGATGTTCTTATTTGCAGGCTGATTGTTGATGATTCCCCTGTTGATGTTATTGATATCATTGAGAAGAATAATGAACCTATTTATAAGTTATGGGAACTTGAAAGTATAGGTATTGACCCAGCGGCGCCTGCTATTGAAGATCAATCAAACATTAATGGAATAGGCTGGGGTACAGTTGTAGTGGCATAGTGTATTTTCTTTCTTTATTTGGAGTGTTGTAGTGGTATGATATATGTCTTCTTTATTTATATATTAATGTATTTATTAATTGATATATTAATTTTGCTTCTTTTTGTCATAACGAACTGTACATTGTTTTGGTTTTCTGTTTTATGGTAACACTGACTCTGTATTGCCGCCTTTTTCGTGTGTGTGATACTTTTGGTCTGTTCATTTTCGATACATAAAGTTGCTTGAAAAGTGATCACTTGTGCCTAATTCAATACCTTAAATGATATTGTGGTAATCTTGATATCTTGTCAGACTGAACTACAAAGTGGTGACCATCGAAGTGACCAGATAGTGACAAAATATAGGAGTGACAAGCTATTTGTAATTGACAAGATATGCCTAAGTGACAAAATTTCTTCAGCATCATACCGGTAAGCAAGGCCTAGGTTTCTTTCAGTATTTGTACTCCAAGATAAGCTGTCATAAACAATGCCCGATTCTGATGATGATAAGTCTAGTGCTGTCAGGCACATTGCAGTGAAAGCCCCTGCATTCATGGACACCTGCGTTTCAGGGTGGTTTTCTATTCTTGAAGCTCAATTTGGCTTAGCTAATGTGAAATCCAGCGAAACAAAATTTTTCCATGTGTTATCTGCCTTGCCCCCTACTGTTGTAGAACGTGTTCCCCAAGACACTTTAAATAGGAGAGACTATGATATAATTAAAGCATACCTCACAAATCTTTTTGAACAGACCAAGCCTGAACTTTTCAATGATTTGATAAGTAATACAGTAATGCATGGCAAGCCTTCAGTTTATTTAGAAGAAATTCGCAGAACTGCTTCTAAATTAGGAGTAACAGATGACCTAGTGAAACATAAATTCTTGCAAGCAGTTCCCAGTAGTATTTCGGCAGTTTTAGCCTCTCAGCAAAATATGGATTTACCAGCTTTAGGCAAGCTTGCAGATGAACTAGTTGTATTTTCTCAAAATAATAATAGGGCTAAACCCATCAATGTTGTTGATCAGTCATCAGTTTCTCGTCAAGCTAGTACATCCCAGTATGTATCAATTTCCAAGAATCCACCTGTAGGCCTAGGAGTGCAACCGTTCCATCAAAATCAACGTCCAAAAGTTTGTCGTGCCCATTTATATTATGGAACTGGGGCTAAATGGTGCAAGCCGTGGTGCCAATGGCCGAATAAATCTCAAAATATCCAGATGAAGGATTCTTCTAGAGCGCCGTCCCCAGCATCAACGTCTAGGTCCTCGTCGCCCGCACGGAATTTTCCTAGTTCGGAAAACTAATAAAGCAGACAGAAGAGAAAATTGTAGCTACAGCCACTTCTGTTCTGCCACTTCTACAGGTTGTAGCCAAAATTGGTTGTAGTGATATGGTATTCACTGTGGATACAGGAGCTGCAGTCTCCATTATTCCATATAAGTATGTTTCAGAAATTTTATTAAGGCCAACAGCAGCTAATATTTCTACGGCCACTGGTGAGTCAATAAAAGTTTATGGTGAAATTATTCTTGACCTTGATATTCGGCAGTTGCGCCGTCGATTTAAGTGGACATTTGTTGTTGCAGATGTATGTACACCTTTATTAGGCAATGATTTTCTTTGCAATTTTGGATTGTTTATTGATTGTAAGAATAAAACTTTACATGACAATATAACACAATGTTCTGTAAAAGGTGATATTGCAAATCATAATGTTTCTTATGTGATTAATAATTTGAACTATTTACCTGATTCTGTACAACAGTTGTTCCAAGATTTTCCCTCACTCTTGTCCTGTGTTAAGCCTCTTACAGCTAATAATTCTTTCAAGAATTCTAATGTTTTTCATTATATAGATACAGGGAGTTCTCCTCCGACATTTGCTAGATGTCGTCCGTTGGCTCCAGACAAATATTCTGCTACCAAGGAAGCATTTAAACAGTTATTGGATATGGGAATTGTACAACCTTCTAAATCACCTTGGGCTTCACCCATTCATTTAGTTCCTAAACCTAAGCCAGGAAAGTGGAGAGTATGTAGTGATTTTAGGCAACTTAATACTTTGACCAAGCCAGATAAATATCCTTTACCACATATTAGTAGTGTGTCATTAAAGCTTTACAAGAAAAAGATATTCAGTAAAATTGATTTGTTAAAAGCCTATCACCAGATCCCTATGAATCCTTCAGATGTTGAAAAGACAGCAGTAACCACACCCTTTGGGCTATTTGAATATTTATATATGCCTTATGGTCTTCGGAATGCCCCTGCCACTTTTCAACGTTTGATGGACAATTTATTTAGAAACCTTGATTTTGTATTTATTTACCTGGATGATATTCTGATATTTTCAGAGAATACAGAAGAGCACAAGAAACATTTGTCTATAGTATTTGAAATCCTAAGCTCTAATAATCTTAAAATTTCTATTGATAAATGTGAATTCTTTAAAAATTAAATAGAATATTTAGGATATTTGATCACTGCTAATGGTTTAAAACCTGGTTCTCATAAAAACAGATATTGTTGATTCTCCTAAGCCAGCAGATTCTGCTGCCTTACGTAGGTTTATAGGAATGCTCAATTACTATAGACAAATGGTACCGCATTTTGCTGATGTTGTATATCCTTTGCCCGAATTAATTAGATTACAACCTAAATCTAAAGAACTAGTATGGAATTCGGAAGCAGAATCTGCCTTTGTAAATGCTAAAGAGTCACTTAACAATGCTTGCACCATTGCATATTTCACTAGTAAGTGTAATTCTCCACTGCATTTGGTGACTGATTGTTCCCAAGTGGCAGCTGGAGCTGCGTTACACCAAATTCAGGATGGTAAATTTGTCCCTATTGAATTCTTTTCAAAGAAATTATCAGAAACTCAGAGGTGTTATTCTACTTTTGACCGGGAACTGCTTGCTGCGTATCTGGCTGTACTAAAATTTAAACATGTAATTGAAGGACGTGAAACCGTTTTATTTACTGATCATAAACCCCTTGTTTTTGCATTTAAGAATCCTCATACAGCCAAGTCAGATAGACAGCAACGATATTGGTCTTTAATTAGCGAGTATATATCAGATGTTGTACATATCAAGGGTGCAGACAATGTTGTAGCAGATTGTCTTTCCAGACCATTACCTGTATATTCTGTCTCAGTGGACTTACATGATTTAACCAGTATAGCTGAGAGCCAATCCACTGACACAGAAATTCTTAATTACAAAGAGAGATTGAAAATTTTCAAAATTCAGAATCATGACTTATATTGTGACGTGTCAACACCCCATCCAAGACCATTTCTTCCCTTAGCTTGTCGTAAATCAGTATTTCAACTTATGCATAACATTTCACATCCAGGAGTCAAAAGTACGTTGCGCCTTATCAAAGCTAGGTACTTTTGGCCTAATATGGATCGAGATATTCGAAGTTGGACTAAAGAGTGTACTTCCTGTCAGCAGGTTAAAGTGCACCGCCATACCCGTGCTCCTATTACAAATTTTACAGCACCAGAACAATACGTTCTTACCTGTATTGACAGATCTACTAGATGGTTGGAAGCCATCCCCATCACATATTTCTGCTACCACTGTTGCTTTTGCTTTTATTAAAGGTTGGGTATCTTGTTTTGGAGTGCCATTATATGTTTTTACTGATAGAGGTGCTCAATTTGAATCTGCATTATTTCAGCAACTTTCCTCTATAATTGGATTTCATAGACTGCGTACCACTTCATATCACCCTCAATCCAATGGCATGGTTGAAATATCACATAGAGTATTGAAAGTATCTCTGATGGCACGTAAAGATGATTGGCTTGCTTCTTTACCAATAGTACTTTTAGGTTTAAGATGTGTCCCCACAGAGTCTGGAGTTTCTCCATTTACTTTGGTAACAGGAAGTATGCTACTTAGTCCTAAAATCATGGTAACTACTGAAATTCCTTCTTTTGCACAACAAAAAGAAATTGTCTTTGAATTTGTATCTCGAATGCGTGAATTAGATTTTTCTGAATCCTCTTATGGATACCTTCATTCATCCAGCAGTCGTACCTGGAGCTATAACTCTTTGTTATTTTTGCAAAATTTAACCTTTTCTTTTGGGCTGAAATATATCTCCATTATAATATTAACTTTTTGTCAATATATTTTCATATTTTATCGATGAGTCTTTCATTTAAGCCTGGATTTATGCAGTGTTGTTAATATTATTTAGTGTATTTGTGTTATTAACCAGTGGGAGTTCTCCACTAATTATTAAGCAAACGTAACTCATGCCCTTCCACTTTAGTACCGTACAGTTTGTCTTATATTTAATTATAAGCCAGTAAGTTTTAGCCCAACTTTATTTGAAGTTGGTGGAGTAAATATTTTTGTGTACGGTAGCCTGCAAAAAACTGAGAGTAGACTATTCATTGACCAGGTGAAAGCAGGCATTCTGGGAAGTCACCACAGAAACCTTGCAGCACAGTCTATGTTTTGGCTAAACATCAGGGTGTAGATTATAGCTGAGGTACCATTCATCAATAGGGATAGACATTAAGTTAATTAGGAAAAATGATTTAAACAACTAGTAGGTACACCATAGGCTACCTCCATTCGGGTTAGGAATCAGATTTACACCTATAGTAAAACTTAGTGAAAACGCAATCCAAGTCACAAAATGCTGTAAAGTGACAAACTCAAAAAAATGTACACCTAGGCTATGGCTAAAATGCGGTACAGGGCTTGATGACTGCAAGAATTCCAGGTAATAAATCTTAAAAAAAAAAAAAAACAAATGTAACTTCATATGGCTTGGTTAACCTATGGGAAATAAAAGCTTAACCTACCAAAACTATATTCAGATCTATTGAGACCTAAAGTATGCTGACCGCAAAATATTTCCTAACCAGCCTAACCTTTCCACTTCGAAGGACCAGGAAAAAAAAAAAAAACTTGGGAAATTTAAATGGCTACCGCACTAAATTCCCAAGTTATCAATAACAGATGGAAAAGACACAGGACTAGCTCGAGGACTGATATGGCCTAAAACACTTGATAAGAATGAATGACATTTCTCTGCCTCCTATACCCCCATTCAAAGCTTGATGACTAAATAAGAAAGAAGCTTTAAAAGATCCTATTTACCTTATATTATGAGACGTCATATCTACATATCGAAAACGCTAATAGACAGTACTGTTTACCTGTAAAATCTAAAAAAGCTAATAGAAATATATATAAACAAATGGCCTGTACTCATCCAGCTGTAGAATTTTGGGTTATGCTGTTATCTATTCAACCGGAAAAAAAAAAAAAAAAAAAAAAAAAAAAAAAAAAAAAAAAAAAACAGGTGCTGCTAATCCTTCCCTCCTCCAAGATTGAGTGACAACTGACATGCTACCCTCGCCTACCAGTTATCACCAGTTTCACAAACCTTCATTCCGCAAACAAACTTATGAACTAACTAAACGAAAAACTAAACTTTTCTTCATATCAGAAATAAGAAATGAACTTCGGATTATATATATATATATATATATATATATATATATATATATATATATATATATATATATATATATATATATATATATATATATATATATATATATATATATATATATATATGTATATGTATATATATATATATATATATATATATATATATATATATATATATATATATATATATATATATATATATATATATATATATATATATATATATATATATATATATATATATATATATATATATATTACGGTATTATTATTTGTATATAAATAAACGAAAAGGTGTCGTTCCACGACACCAAAAATACAATAGAGAAAATAAAAGTATTATAAATCGAAGTTTATTAATTCTAAACTTGTGAGCATTAATTGTAGCAGCAAAACTGTCATATGTTGCTTGAGCATGGCTCTCTGTAATTAATGCCATTTAAAATATATCACCTATGTAAAAAACTTTCTTCTGATTAGACTGGGATTGCATTCTTTAGCAGCTAAAACTATATCTCCAATGTGTATATTTTGTTTTACTGACAATTCTTGAATTATATTGTCGAAGACAGTATGTAACGAACTTATTCATATTTGATTTTGGTTAATCGTTTGAGAATTAATTTTGGCTGATTTGAGAAAAGCAGGTTACTCCAGTCGACTGTGGACTCTACACCAGCTCTTTCTCATATGGTCAACAAACTGCTATCGTAAGATATGTATTACCTGAAGTCAGTTTACCCGTTGAACACTTTCTAACTTTTTTATAGTTGGAAAATCATAGTGGGGAATGTATGGCGGGTATGATGCTGGACTAAGTAAAGTGAAAAGTTGATTTCAGTAAATGCCGAGGACATTTATATTATAATGTAGAAACTATGGCTGGTAATTTCAATGGAATGCAGTAAAAAATCATAGCATTAAACGAGCATGCTATACATACAGTATTCCCTGTGATCTTGTCTGCCATGCTACTGTAGATTGCTGTTTAGATGCAGTAAACTCTTTTGCTGTTGTTCAAGAAATATACACTTTCATTTCATCTTATGCACAGAGGTGGGCTGTTATGTTATCATTCTTAAACACAGATTTATCCAACAGAGTACAATAAATATCAGCCAGGCACTAGGTTTGAAGCACATGCCAAATCAGTATCTTCCATAAATGCAAGTTACAAATCAAACATAGATGCTCCAAGTCACATTTATACGAATATGAATGAAAACAGCAATACAAGACTGCAAGTTGGTACTCTCATGGAAAAAAAATAAAGGGAGTGGAGTTTGTTTATATGTTATATGTACTTATAGACTCAATAAGGCTTTAAAGGGTCCACAGCTTGCACTTACCACTTGTACGAATCTGTACACATCACTTTCCTATTATGTGAAGAATCTGGAATTCTTTTTTAAATACTGAACAAGAAGCTAAATTTTAATTGCCTGATGTAGAATATAAGTGTACAGGGAAAAGGAAGAGGGTGGGAAAAAGAAGCCAATGATGGAGCTGCACCTGATGCTGAGGGAAAGCTTTCTCCAAGAGACAAATTTCGAGTGAAATCATTCATTTATACAATAGATGTCCCTGAAGCAAAGTTAAGGAGAAGAGCAACAGTGTACAATTATGTTGCAATCAAATTTTCATTTTTAGTTTATTTAAAACCTTCAGAGGCACACCTACGTGAAGCAGTATAAACCTTGATGAAAGATTATCCAGACATTGTTCGTATTAATCTTACGGGTGAACTGAGTGACATCCATGATTATATCATGCAGAACTATCCTGGAAAAGAAAAAAATCACCAACTTTCTGATACCAGCTGGTGAAATTAAAAAAAAGGGCCTCAGGGTTCTATATAGCTTTGGGTCTCACCACGTCTAAATTGGGCACTGATTCTTTCCCCCTTAATTAAGGGGGAACTAATCGAGTACCAGCATAAAATAGCAAAATCATTACATTAATTTCACTGAAAGAAATTGCGTAACTGTATATATATATATATATATATATATATATATATATATATATATATATATATATATATATATATATATATATATATATATATATATATATATATATATATATATATATATATATATGGAATTTGACATATTACCGTATAGTGTAAACAAAAATTCTTATTTAAATAACGATTTTTTACTGATATATATCTATTTATATTATTTGATTTAAATCACAAACTTGCCATGGAGACATAACACAATCCTTTCATTAACCTCAAAATGATCACTCACATTCCCAACTATCACACACACTAATCCTCATGTAAAAATATTTGTTTGCTATTAAGAAACTTCCTCTTATTTCATACAGTAGCAATATACTCCCCAATGCTTCTCTACAATGCAATTATTTGCTTTCTCCAAGTCCATGAACACCCAAAAAATGTCCTCACCTTTTACTAGGTCCTTCTCTAACACCTGTCTTACCACAATACACACACCATCTTCTCCATAACCCTCACTGTTCTTCCTTGATCAATAACTCGGCTCCTCTCCACTTTCTCTCAACACTCCCATACACCTCTCCAACTGCACTTAGCAAACTTTATAATCTAAAATCACTACAGTCACATACCTCCCTTCCCCTTCTGTAGTGAGAACACAGGTGTACTCTTACTGATAACTGCAATCCGCTCTACTGAAGCACATATTCAAAAACCTCGCAATCCTTTCCATTATTGTATTTCCATCCTTTGACAAGCATTCTACATGATGCTTATCTAACTCTGCTCTATCTGTTCCCTTAACTTGCAGTAATCCTTGTATCTTTTCTCTCGTGATTGCCAAGTCATTCTTCTCACACACATTAGTATTCTCCTCGCAACTTACACTGCCACAATCACCACCTAACATCTTCTGCATTCACCAACAACTTGAAATACTCTGTCCATCTCTTTTCCAAGTTTATCTTGTCTTCTAGATATGCTTATTTCATCTTCTCCCTACCAAACTCACCTGTTCATACTCTTTTTACTTCTTTCCAGACAATATTTTTATTCCTTTAAAATATCTGACACACTTACTCCACCTCACATATTTGCTTTTGTTTGCCGTTTTCACCTAATCACTCAGTACCTCTCATATAACTCCTCACTTCCTCTTGGCAACAACAGCTCATATGCATGAACTTTTTCTACCACTATGCCTCACACATTTTCATATTACTATTCAATACCTCTTCTTCTGCTTTCACTCATTTGCTGTGTCCCATGCACTACTCTTGTACACTACAAAACTTCCTTCTGAAAACAAGTCTTTTTGTCTTTTACTATATCCTTCAGCCTAACTTGCACTAGGAGGAAGCTGGTCACAACAAAAACAAAGGAATCATGACGTTATACTGATTCGTAGATCTTTGGATCATATTTAGTCATCTTACGACGTAAAATAAATGACAAAAATTTTTTCATTATCAAATGACAAATCTTCACTGCATGTGACTTATCACAAAACATATGTGAAATAATCAATAAAATTCTATACTGATCAAAGTATGACCAATATGCATCTGATGTCAAGCTAATATAAATAAAGACAGTGGGAGAGCATGGTATGAGTTTTTGTGGCAAGCCCTTGAAGCTGAGGTTGTTATTCCTTGCCCAGTTATCTACAGACTAAAAGTTCTATGCTGGTCTACAGAGCAAAGATGCCTTTGTGGGTGTTTGTTTAATATGTTTGATATTTCACTCCAAAATGAACACAGCACTTCACAAATCAAGCAGCTGATACTAATTGCAGGGAAACCAGAACAACTGGAGATGAGGGATAAGTTGTAATATTTGTCTGCCATCACAGCTGTTGAGTAAGGAGTAGCCTCAATTGCTGCTAAGGACTTAAGGGTTGAATCATTCTTAGTGTGGACTCATCCTTGACCATGCTGCCATGGGTGACCCTGCCAGAAGTTAATGCTTCTGACAGCTTTGCTCTGGGAGTCATAGGGTTACACAAACCTCCTCAACACATTTAAAAGGTGATGATTCATCCAGGAGGTGTGGGATGAGTAGTAAGTTGCTAAATCTGTATGGAACTCATCCTGTAAAAAGAATGGCAATATTTTATAAATGTAGGCTAGGTATATTGCAGAATGTTTTCCTACTAACAAAGCCAGGCATATACTTAACTTTGCAAAAATACACTAAAACTTGGAGAAATCTTCAGAGCTATTGACAAAAGCTTTGTTTTAGCATCAAAAGTGGGTCCATCCTTCAGAGCAGAAACTCAACAGCAGTGGATGTCACAACCAACTCTTGATCCACAAGGGGCACGAGAAGCTGGAGATTTTGGTCACCCGGCTATTAATCATCTCTCAAGACAACAACACAATTTTATCTGCACAGAGAAATGGTTCTCCTGCAGTCAATATGGTGCACATTGAAGTCCCCAATATAGAGAGCTTCAGCATGTGGGTGAGAATATAGCAAGGACCCATGGCAAAAGGACATATATTCAAAGAAAGACACTAAGTTAGTGGATTTAGGAGAGCAGTAGCAGAAGCATATCGCCTGCTAGAAGACTCCTTCTAGCAGGCGACATGGAAGCAATACATGACCCACCTTACAAGCACATATGCTTCACACACACTTACTAAAGGTTCAGTTTTCTACAACTTTTTCAGAAGCTGAACCCTTGTCTGATTAGTGGGTTGGCCATGGCACCAGTCGCCTATTGAAATACTACGACTGAAAGTATTATGGACATAACTAAGACTGGCCTAGACAGCCAAAGGTTAAGTCTCTGTTCTGGCATATTTATTACATATCTCTTACCATCCAATTACATATGACAAGTCAGAGCACTTCCCATCTGTTTCTTTTTGCTCTCTATTTCCTAATTTTTACTATAATCATGGAAGATCCACAGATTATAGCCCACATAATCTGGCACAAAGGGATGCTAAGAATCTCCGGAGATATTGCTGACGTAACTAGTGGCGTGAGGGTAGACACGCTTGGTGGTAGCTATGGTTCTGCCCTTAGCCTTGCACCTCCTGATAGATCTGCTTCTTTCACTCTTCACTTTTCTAACATTCATGGTCTGCACTTCAATCTTCCATCTGTGGAACAGCACTTGGGTACATCCCTCACTAACCTCCTCCTCTCCGAAAACCCTGCTGTCTAGTCATGCTTCCCCTCACTCACTTCAAATCTCTCACTGTTGTTGTTAAAACATGTATTCTCGTTTCCGATCCAAAGGTGGGGTCTGTGCCTACTGCAGCACTAGCACCCCTATTGTAAAGCTCATAGACTTTGAATTTCTTGACTGATGTCCTCTGGCTAAAGATCTATCTCTCCACTACTACTATATTCCTTTGCTTCTGCTACTGCTCTCCTAAATCCACTAACTTAAGTGTCTTTCTTTGAATATATGTCCTTTTGCCATGGGTCCTTGCTATATTCTCACCCACATGCTGAAGCTCTCTATATTGGGGACTTCAATGTACACCATATTGAGTGGCTTAATTCTTCTCATACTGATGTGGGAAGCGAGGCCCTTGCTTTCTTTATTACTCATGATGTGGAGCAGATTATCACTCATCCTACCAGCTTTCCCGACCGGCACAAACATGTAGCTAACACTTTTGATTTATTTCTTATTTCTAAACCTTCAAACTACTCATATTCTGTTTTCCTCTCTTGATAAGTCTGACCACTCTGTGATCTCAGTCTCTTCCATATTCACTCTCCCTCCATCACTTCCTCCTATTCAGCGTTGCCTTTGGCACTCTGAGCGTACCCAAAGCAATGTTTCGCGTCTTTTTCATCGACTTCCCATGGGATGCCTACTGCTTTCGGACACGTAACCCTGATCAGGTAGCCCTAAAAGTTGCTGAGGTTATAACCTCTGGAGTGAAGGCATTCATCCCCTCCTCTAAGAAAATTTTTTCTCCCTCCAATACTTGGTTTGACAGAACCTGCTCCAAGGCTATTCAGACCAGGGATTGGGTATGACAGTTGTATCAAGCCTCTCCTTCTGATTTAAGTTGCTCTGCTTTTGTTACAACTACGAATTGCTGTGCTGCTCAGTTTCGAAGGTCTAAAGCTTCCTTCTTAACTCCAATCTCACTGATAAATGTTACCGACTCTTGTAACTCAAGCCTTCCCCCTCTCATTCATTCTGATGGTTATATAGCTTGCTGTCCCACGGACAAAGCCACTCTCTTAGGCTCATTTTTCTCAAGTGCATCTCCCTTATTCTTCTTCACACAAAGTACATAAGGTTCTTCGCTCTATAGAGACAAACAAATATCCTGGAATGAATAGTAGCCTTGCAAGGTTCCTTAAGGAGTTTACATATGAACTGGCTCCCGTTCTTTGCCTCATTCTCTCAACCAGTATCTATCCTTCATCTTGGAAGCATGCTCTAGTGCAACCTGTTCCTAACCATGATGACTGCTCTATTCCTTCAAACTACCAGCCCGTTGTCCTAACCTCTGCTATTGCTTAAGTATTCGAAACTGCTCAATTTTCACTTCTTGAAATAGCTTGAAGTTAACTCGCTTTTCTTTGATCACAAGCACAGTGTCTACAAGGCAAGATCGAATGGTGACCTCCTGTCCTATCATACTCATGTATGGTCATCTCCGAGGAACTATGGGGGATCCTTTGTCGTTGCTCTTGATATCTCTAAGGCTTCTGACAGAGTCTGGCACAAGGATCTGTTGGCTAAACTCCCTGCTTGTGGCTTTACCCCTTCTCTGTTCTCTGATTTCCAGTTTTTTCTGACCGTTTTGTATCAGTAGTTGTTGATGGTGCAATATCTAGTTCATTCCCTGTTACCAGTGGTGTTCCACAGGGCTCTGTTCTTTCAGCTACTCTGTTCCTTCTCTTCATAAACGATCTTCTTCAATCCCCATCCCCTCTCTTCTCCACGCCTTTACCAGGAATCCTACCCTTTATTTTTCATCTGCTACTCTTAATCTCTAGTATCACCCTTTCATTTACTCTAAACTCCGATTTGCAGAGGGCATCTGAGTGGGGCACCCAAAATTTAGTTAAATTTAATGCCTCCAAGACACAGTCTCTGGATATCTCATTATTTTCTTTTCCTCTTGATACCCCTATTGTCTTCGATACTAACGAAATTTACCTTCTTAATTTTATTAAAATAGTACAAATACAGATGGCCTCTAACTTGTCTTGGAGGAAGCACATAATCCAAGTTTCTAAATCTGCATCCAAAAAATTGGGGGTCCTGTTTCGTTTTCATCATTACTTTTTCACTTTACATTTCACAACTTCTCCAGCTTTAGACAAGACTGGATTGGCAGCGGTGGACTCATCATCCTGGCATAAAGAATCCCTCCTCCTCCAACATGACACTACAACAAATACAATCAAGAAAATTTTGCACTGGCAATATATCAGACATAATCACATATGCATACATCCTCCCTTAAACCTCTCCAACTGTACCTAACAGCTACACACCACAATTACAGTAAGTCATTAATACTCCACACATCATTAGGGTTGGTGACTTCAGTATCAAGATTTTTGCTTGGTTTGTTGACAACATGACACGTAAAGAGGGCTGGTCATACAAAACCAAACAGAAAGGCTTTTCATTCTAAATAACATTTATCAATAAACACATACTCCCCACCAAGCCCTCTTCCTACTATCATCTCCAGATATCACCCTCTGTTAACCGAATCTCCCACATATGACATCATGGAGGGTGGGCCAAACCCAACAAAATAAGAAGCACCCCAACTGGCTACATACACGTACACCAATTAGAAAGGAGCCAAGTGGGAAGCTCTCACTAATAAAACAGAAAAGCATTTTGAAACTAAACATTACTACAAGCACAAACATAAACGACAGTGTACATTCTTTTAACGCATTAAGTTAAAATGCAGGCAAAAAACACATCCCTATCGGATACAGGAAGACAATTCCAATTTAACACAAATAATTCTAGACGTTGCAAGAGGCAAGAAGGTTAAATGATGAAAGAAATGAAGAAGAGAAGAAAAATTTTCGTTACGGAATACTTCCAGACAAAGGGGAGATAAAGAAGATAATGACAGAAGATCAGGGGATGGGGCCTCATTAAGATTGTTATACACAAATGCTGATGGATTAGCTGGTAAGGCAGTAGAATTAAAAGATAGGATTCACAACAGTAAGGCAGATATAGTAGCAATTACAGAGACTAAGTTGAGTGAGGACATAAACAGTGTCACAGTTTTTCCTAAGGGCTTCAGAATACTAAGGGTCGAAAGATCTGAGAGGACTGGTGGAGGGATAGCACTGCTCATAAGTGAGAGGATTCAAGTTGAAGAAATAAACTTGGCTATAGAAAGTGAGTTCAGGGAATTTCTTGTTGCTCGCATAAATACTGGGTCAGAGAGCATTATAATAACTGTTGTATACAACCCACCAAGGAACCAAAATAGGCTTGAAATTTATGAGGAAAGTCATATAGGTACGATTGAAGTCATAAACTCAGTTGTTAACATGGCGCGGGAGAAAAAATGTAGGATTTTGATTATGGGAGACTTTAATCATAAAGAGATAGATTGGATAAATCTTGACCCACACAGTGGTGAGGACTCCTTTGGGGCAAGATTCCTAGATTGCGTACAAGGGAATTTCCTACACCAACATGTAATGGAACCAACAAGAGCCAGGGGTGGGGATGAGCCATCACTACTTGATCTGGTGTTCACAGATAATGTGTTGGATATTGAAAATATTGAGTATGAACCACCAATTGGAAAGAGTGACCACTGTGTGTTGTTGATGGAGTATATCATTGAAGACATTCTTCCTGAGAGTAGAGGCACTGAGGACATGAGGAGGAACTATCAGAAAGGAGATTACATCAAAATGAATGAGCTTTTTGCAGTTATTGACTGGAGAACCTTATTTTACAACAAATCTGTACAAGAAATGTATGACATCTTTTGTGAGAAATATGGGAAGATAGTAGATTGCTGCATACCTGTCACCAAAGTAGGTGTAATTCATGCCAGAGAGAAATGGTTCGATAATGGGTGTAAAAGAGCTAAGGAGTGGAGAGACAAATGCTGGAAAAGGTATAGGAGGAGGAAAAACATAAATGCCTGGCAAACCTACAAAAGAGCAAGAAATGACTACCTAAGTAAAAGGAGAGAGGCAGAGAAAGATTATGAGAGGGACATCACCAGGAAGGCTAAAGAAAATCCCAAGCTTTTCCACAGCTTTATCAGAGGAAAACTGAAGGTAAAAGAACAGGTTTTAAGGCTAAAGAGAGCGGATGGAAGCATCACTGAGACGGACGAAGAGATCTGCAAAGAATTGAACAAGGAGTTTCAGTCAGTATTTACAGTAGAAAATACCCCACCCCCTCAGATTGCAGTGATAGAAGCTCAAGGGCCGGTATTAGAGAACATCAACCTTACAGCCACAGAGGTATGCAAAGCGCTGATGGATTTAGATGTTCATAAAGCTACAGGTCCTGATGACATATCCCCTCATGTGCTTAAAAAATGCGCAAACACAATATCAGTGGCACTAAGTATCATATTTAAGGAGTCATTGGAGTCGGGGGAGATTCCAAGATGCTGGAAACAAGCAAATGTGATACCTATCTTCAAAAAGGGAAGGAGGGATACGGCTCTGAACTATAGACCAGTTTCCTTGACCAGCATAGTTTGCAAACTTATGGAGAAACTACTAAGGAAACATATCTCTCTTCACTTGGAATCCTTCAACTTTTTGTCAGTGAGGCAACATGGCTTCAGAGAAGGAAGATCAACAATAACAAACTTATTAGAATTTTATGATGAGGTAAGCCAAATCTTACAGGAAAGAGAGGGCTGGGCAGATTGCATATTCCTAGACTTCCAGAAAGCGTTTGACACTGTTCCACATGGGAGACTTATTAAGAAGCTGCAATCAATGGCTAGAATAGGTGGAAATGTCTTGGAATGGATAAAAACTTACTTAGAAGGAAGGGAACAGAGGGTTAGAGTAAGACACTCAGTGTCTGAATGGAGAAGAGTTAGTAGTGGAGTCCCACAGGGTTCAGTTTTAGGGCCACTTTTGTTCCTTGTATATGTAAATGACCTACCAGAGTCTGTAAATTCATTCATGAATATGTTTGCAGATGATGCAAAGATTGTGAAGAAAGTAAAAAACGAGAACAATGGTAGAGAACTTCAGGAGGATCTAAATAATCTGCATGAGTGGTCAGAAAAGTGGCTAATGAAATTCAATACCTCAAAATGTAAGGTAATGAGAATGGGTACAAGTGCAAGAAGGCCCAAGCTTGACTACTCGGTGGCTGGAGTACAACTTCAAGAGACAGAAAATGAGAGAGATCTAGGAGTAAACATACTGGCAGATTTGTCTCCAGAAATACATATAAATGGCGTAGTAAGGGCAGCATATGCATTCTTATCAAATGTAAGGGTAGCCTTCAGGCACATGGACAAGGAAATGTTCAGAAATATTTATGTAACCTATGTGAGGCCAAAACTCGAATATGCAGCCCCCTCTTGGAATCCGCACTTGAAAAAGCACATAGCTAAGCTTGAAAAAGTTCAAAGACATGCCACGAAACTGGTGCCAGAAATACGCAATCTCGGTTATGATGAGAGGCTGAGGGAATTAGACTTGCCATCACTCGAAGCTAGAAGAGTAAGGGGGGATATGGTGACAGTCTTTAAATTCCTTCATGGTTATGATAGAGTGGATAGGGATCGATATTTCGATATGGCTGGCTCTAGAACTAGAGGTCATAGTTTGAAGCTTCGGAAGAAAACTTGTTTGCAGGATGTAAGGAAATACTTTTTCAGTGTAAGAGTAGTTGATAATTGGAATTCGCTAAGCGAGGAGGTAGTTAATGCTACCTCAATCCATAGTTTTAAGGACAGGTATGATAAGTATCACTAAGTCAAAAAATGGAACCGATCAGGAGACGGGAAGATACGAGCTTTGGGCTCTTTCCCGTAAACACAATTAGGTAATCACAATTAGGTAATCACTAAAGCATTCCTCATTCCCAACACTCCACACACACTACAAATACACAACAAGTACAAGCACTAACAAAAATCAACAACTAAATATTAAAACATCATTCATTACTTTGGAATACTTACCTGCATACACTTGACCACAAAACTAACTCTACAAAACACTAAGCAGCATTACACTTTCCTACGGTAACACAAAAATATCACATGGTGTTATCACAACTAAACACACCATACCCTAAAACTAACAACAGAGAAATACCCTCATCAATCATTTCTCTCATGTTAGCCATCTTCTCCACTGTGAAAATCAACGCGTCATCAGAGACAGTTTTCTACAGACTTTGCACTTTTCACCAACCATCACAAGAGGAACATAATAAACAATACCAAGCACTCATCTGCCTGTAACCATGACAATTTAAGTAACACACACCCTATACACCTGGGGCCACAAGGAATACAAACAATCACCAACATACGTAACTATGACTTCTCACACAAAACACAATACCCAACATCTAGAAGCAAGGTGTCATTGTCACAATCACCAAACCAAACAAAAACCTCATGTTACCCTCATCACATAAGCCCATTACATTACATTACTCTACACCCCTTCCAATGTTACTAAATGGCTAATATAGCAACAAATCACACATCACATTCCCTCAGTCCCATCACAGCAAGATTTCAGTCTACTACACTCCATAAACCCTTCTTGAAGATCTAACAAACAGTTTTTGAGGGCATTAATTCCACTATGCTACCACATAAAGCCACTTCTCGTCACATTAGACACACGTAAAACTTTTGACGTCCTCCTTCATCATAACCTCATAAATAAGATTTTCAACACAAACATGCAAAATAACCCAAGAAGATTGCAGGTCAACTAGCTACCTCACAGGCAAGTGTTCAGCCAGTCATCAAACATCAGAAACTTTAGTCCCTCCAAGATCTGTTTTTTCATCTACAACCTTTAATCTACCCACATCACACTCACTACAAATACTTATAGCTTCATACACAGATGACATAATATTCACACATACACATGATATGTAAACATATGCAGACTCCCTCCAGTCTTACCTTAACATACTATACGAACGGTTCATACAAACAGAATTAATTTAGCCCCAGCCAAACCCACAATACTGCCCTAGCAAACTGGACACCAGATGACCATCAGATTCCACAAATCTCATCACAAACATCCTCTTAACACACGAACCTAAAATTGTTGGTATAAAATACGATACATCAGTGTTATTTAAGTAACATGACATAAGACATCAAAAACAATCTGACACCAAGATTCAATGCCCTCAGATCACTTGGCCAAACAACATTTCGGATATGACAAGGAAACCACTTCCATAATATACAAACAATATAACGGCTTGGTACTGGAATATGCAAGCCATGCTTTAACCTCGCTAAAATACACCACCATACCTTATAAAGTATTCAAAACTAAGCAATAATAATAAGCACAGGTAACATAGCTACTACAATAATCGCTTACACTAGAAATCAAAGTCCTCAAAGAAAATACCACCTTGATACATCAAGGAAAATTAAAACAACATCAAGCACACTTTTTTCACAGGCACATACTGTCATTTCTTCTCTCTTTGCCACCCTAAACTTATTTCTGCATATATATCCATGCCCTGTTAACTTACTGTTGCCATTCTAATCAGTCACTCACTGACAACACAAAATTGCATGCACAAACTTCTGGCATCCATCCTTGAAAATCCATCCTTCCTCATGATGATATAGTCCACCTGCCTACGCTGCAATGTGGGCACCATCCAGCCCTTCTAACCCATCTGAAGAAGCTGGATGACTCCATCAAGAACGCCTGTCCAGGATGTAACTTGTCATCTCACACAATCACATACATTATGGGAACTGCATCCCACACAACCACATACATCAACAACACAACTTACACTCCCTGAGTGTTTTGTGGGAATGTATGAATCGGCAGTGGCACCTAATGGACCTAGCTATTAGGTCAGGTAGCTAAGGGAGAGCCAGCAATAACTTCGGCTGAAAAGATGATATTTATCTTCATTATGGCAGTCACTTCCCCTAAAGAGCTTTGGGGTGGGAGACTGCATTAACTTCACAATAGGTCTCATTGACAGGTTAGGTCACAAATGTGCCACAAATCTAAAACTAGTGCCTCAAACTGGAAGGCAATTTGTCATCTAAAAGTGAAGTTGTTTCTCGCCAATCTGAAAGGAGAGACATCATCATGCCAATGGTACAATTACAACAACAAAAAAAAGTTTTGAAAACACTTTGTACAACTTCAGGGAATCAGCAACATAACACATTCAATTGAATTAGTAATATTCACTCAGTACCTAGCAAAATGGGACTGGAGAGACTTAATTTTCAAAGCAAACTTGAACTACATGGTTATTACTTCTGAATTACATATTCAGTTAAGTACTTCACTGATAATTAGCAATGCATCTTTTGTTTTTATGTATGTGTATTTTGCAACTCAAGAAAAACATCAAAAGTAATAATCTTATTTATTTTCAAATAGTTTATAAAACAATACAAGAGTGTAGGGATTAAGGGAATGTTTTGAATTTGTGTTTCTTTGTTTTTTTTATCCTCAAGAATTGCAGACCTCAACATTTTGAGGGGGACTCGGTTGTCAAGTCTCTTCTTTCAAGATCAGAAAAGAACTCCTACATAAAATAGTCCAGGCGCAAGGCACAAGAGGAGTTTCTTTTACTAGCAATATTCAGTATAATTATAGCTACGATATATTGGCAAATATTCCCTTTGTACTTTAGAGCGAAAGCTATGCCACTTTATAGTAAAAGTAATTAAGCGCATTCCTTTATTATTATTATTATTAGCTTTTAAATATGTCTCTTTTTAGCATCTTGGATAAATATAATACCAATGACACTGGCAATTTCACAGCCTCCTACTGACAACATATTGTCTCTTTATTTTTTATTATTATTTAATCTTTATACACAAGATTCAGATTGTTCCTCCTCATGACTAACAGAGGGCTCTCCTTCACTCGTCGAGCATACGGGTGAGATTTCTTGGGCTGTGGAGGTGGTGGGTGTCTGCTCGGCTGCTATGGGCGAAGATGGCGATGGCGACAACGATTTTGGATTCATGGGAGTTGCCTCTTCTGGCTCCTCGTCATCTTCGGTAAAAGATACGGACTTGGCTTTGTGCCACACTACAAGATCTACTATAAATGCTATTAACATGACAGCACCTGTAACACCTGTAACCAGAACAAATGGAAACCCATGAGCAAATCACTACAGTACTCCTTAAGAGCTACAGTATTCAAAATGATGGTGAAGAAATCAAGATGATTGGGATCTTGTAAAGATGAGTAACCCCAGAACTCCATGTAAAGTTTAATAATTTCATAAACTGTTAGGTTAGGTGACTTGCCTTGTAAATATGAATAACCCAAGAGCACCCTGGGATTACTCTTCCTTACAGGATCGGAATCCTACAATGAGCATTAGCTCCTAAATACTGCTTAAAAGTGACACTACTATAAATATGTTAATAGACAAAAATATATCATATGGAACTGGAAATTCTCATGAAAACAGTTTTTCTACATCAATATATAATGCAAGAAACTTCTGCACAAAATAATGATCTACATAGTAAACGTAAGTTTGAAAAGGAGAAAGCTAGCTTACACGAATATGCATTAGAAAGTACTAAACTGTAAATGTACTTGGTAAAATTAATAACTTTGTTATCACATTTTAGTTAATTATACCTGTTTTCTTAAACTTGTCTATTTGGGAAATGCGAAAGGTCACTGAAAAAATTGCACCATGACACTGAACACAAAGACGTGCAGCTCTTATCAAAAGTTAGGGCATTAGTATTCCAATCTGACCTTAGCTCCTATCAATAGAGTTAATAGAAAAAACCTTGAGATCCTACATCACAGACTGGAACAATTTATTAAAAATGGTAACACTACACTAAAATGAGTAGCAACATACCTATTTTTACACTCCCCAAGGCATTGGAAAAACTAATACAAACCCAATACAAAATTACAGGTATGTGTGCTCTTTAACTAAGTCACCATCATTTTGGAGTTGGAAACTTAAAATTGCAATGCACAATGGAAGGAAAATGTTTGGCAGTCACAGAGGAAATGACAGATTTGGGAGTATATATTTAAGTTCAGATCGGGAGAAAAAAAAAAAAAAGTCAAATGCTAGGAATAATAAATAACTCATTTGCATATTTGAATACCGAGAAGCTAAACATTTTATATAAAGGATATGTGAGGCCTCATCCAGAATATACAGTACAAGCTTGGTCACCTTATCTCCAAGAGAATATAAAAGTCACTGAAATAATTAAGAGAAGAGCCACTAAAATACCACCTGAAGTACGTAATGTGCCTTATGCAGAAAGAGATTGGGGATTACAACATTACAGAAGAAAAGGTTTACAAGAGACATAATATAGGTGTTTGAAATAATGAAAGGATTAGAAAATATAAATGTCAATACACTACTTCAAATAAATCATAATGCAAAAAGGGGTCATAATTATATGATTTACAAGAAAGAATGCTCTACGAATATTAGAAAATATTTTTTTCTAAAAGAGTAGTTAACAGCTGAAACAGTTTGCCAACGCATATTATAAAAGTCACAACAGTAAATGCTTTTAAAGGTAAATATGAGTAGTATAAGATGAATGAATAGAAGAAAAATTAAACTGATAAGGAGTGCAGGAGAGCAAAAAGCACTAAATTAGTACATAATAGATCTTGCAAAACTCAACTGGTAAGTTTGTCATAACATGAAATAAATGAAAATGGAAACTACCTTCATAAAGTTATTTTCTGTATATACTGTATAAGATATGCTACTTACCTGCCTCTATAGGTCAGATCAACCTCCCTTACCTCAACTGAATATTATGTATTTGTTTTATCACAAAAAGTTGTAAGCATAAGTCCAATTCTTATATAAGAATTACTTACCTCTCAAACTATACAAGATAGCAGCACTTCCGTTGATAAAAAAAAAAAAAATTCAGCACTAGAGCTTTAGTCCCCTGTTCCAACCTGTATGTGCCCAGCCCGTAATGGGGATTAACAGACATAAAACGGCTAATAAAACTATATTCTTTGAAGTTCCAAGAAGTTCATGACCTTATACCTTATTTTTGGCCTTATAAGACCAAATTTTAGATACTAAAAATTATATAAAATTTTAGAACTCTTGACGACTACTTAAACAGTCAACACAATCATAGATGATCATCTCATCTTTTAGATGCTCTAAACTTAAGAAGCCCCTTGTAGGTGTCACTTTTATTAACATAATAGAACAAGCACGCACTAAAAACTTCAATGTGTTTTATTACTTTTAATTACATATGAAGGGGGTCATTCATTAATAAAGAGTTCTTTCACCAAATCTGTTTAAATTTAAACTTTAAGGAACTAAGTACTCAGAAAGGTAAACAAGTAAAAGTTTTGCAAGCAACATTAACCAACTGCAAGGAAGGGGATCTAGTCAAAACTGCCCAGCTCCACCCTGTCTACACCCCCATTCAAAAGGGGATCAATACTGACATATCAAATGACTAACATACTCTCCTAATAATTCTCACCATCACCCCATAGCTCATTAAGGAAACCATTCAAGGTAGAAAATGGAGAGAAATGAATCACTAAGAGGCCAATGACTCTACCAACCCCATCTAAGCAACTATACAAAAATAAATCAAGATACCTTGTGGTGGTAAACCAACAAATTCCCATAACAGTTATAATCATTGATAAATCTGTACAGATAGTATTCCCCTTACGCATTTTTCAACACCCAATGCCAGGATATGATGTCCAAGCAAGGTGGAGCGACAGTGATAAAGATTCGGACAAAGCGAAATAATACTGAATTGTAAAATGATTGCCAGAGAGGGAGGCACAACCATTTCATATACAATATGTTTAAAAGGAAGCAAAACATTAAGGACAAATTGTGTGAGTATGTACATGCGTGCGTGTGTATGTGTGAATGTAGGTATGTCTAAAATACAGTAAAATGGAGAGATGTTGAGAGTGATAACCAAACACATCCTAAACAATAAGAATATCAAGCAAATTAAGATCATATTCATCCCCCCCCAAAAAAAAAAAATCTAGAATAATATGTAGAGTGGAATATGAGGAAGAATCCTCATTTTATTTGCTAATTTTTTTTTTAATCAGAGAAGGTATAGTATGCAAATGAATAACATCCTACTGAAGCGAGCTGCTATAAAATTCCTTAAAGACATTTCAAAAAGCTCATTAAATATTTTGTTTTTATGTGTGAGACACCGGAATGGGCAAAGAAACTTGTCCATATTGGCCCTGGGTATTAGGAGAACAGAGAGTTAAGAAAAACAGAGATGGGGAGTGTTGTGCCTTGTCAGATATGAAGAGATAATAAGAGATGTGTAAAAAATACGACAGAATACTCAGTGTTGATGTTGGCATAGGAAAAGAACCATAAGTGAAGAATTATCAGCGAGCTGTTCTGGCCAGTCCTTTTTAAGTCAACATACCGTGTGTATATATATATATATATATATAATATACTCAAAGATCTGTTTCCCTTCTCTTTTTTGTTAGACTGTGTCATTTTGCTGTCTTCAGCAGGATATGGTATCAAGTTAGAAAAATAAAATTGTAAACTCATTTTTCATAACATCTTAATTTTGCTCATAGGGAGAATGGTATGAGGAGAGCTACATGTTTTGCAAGCATGCACCGATGAATAAAACTGCATATGCATTTGACAAGCAACATACCTGCATCTTGGTGCAAGGAGATATTTTGGTAATGCAAGCGACATTCCATAGTCCCACACATTTTAAATACCAACTACACTTCTACGAAGCTAAATTTCCTTAATTTTATTTTGAAAGAGTAGAAAATACTATCTATGTTGCTCTACATTCATGTGATGGTGACTAT
The DNA here is from genome assembly GCA_037179515.1 of Halocaridina rubra. Lineage (NCBI taxonomy): Eukaryota > Metazoa > Arthropoda > Malacostraca > Decapoda > Atyidae > Halocaridina > Halocaridina rubra. The sequence goes on from JAXCGZ010003870.1 coordinate 144,009, forward strand.
TACAAGAATAGCAAGAAGTCAATTACCATTAACAATTTGTAAATGTCCTCAGTAAGATGAGAATATTCATATATACGGGATTTATATCAATATTATTATTATCATCATCATCATCATAAGACAAGCAATAAGCTCAACTCGAAAACAGTCAAAGACTATTAACCAGATGGCCTTAACAGGGGAAGCAACTTGGTGAGGAAAAGGATAAAGAGAGGACAGAAGATAAATAAAATTATATAAAACGTTACATCTCAGTAGAGCAATACTTACCATGGAAGAACATTCTAAAAACGTCAGAGTCATAAAGCTGACAAGCACCCAACTCACTGCATCTCTCTTTCCAGTGGATACATGCTGAATCGACTACTGCACCATAGATTATTGGACATGGCACATTTCCTGAAGAAGAAGATGGCGTTGCGACATTTCTTCACAAAATCTATAGACTAATAAACTAATAAATTTATCATATGTTGTAGCCACCAGGGCAGCCAAAACTTCAACATACCATGTTATAGTTGACAGTCCACTCTGTCGGTTACTTCTGGAATGAAATATGAAGGCAGGGAGGGGTTGCCATCCATCTGTACCACTATCCCTTTCAGTAATTTCCTATGACAAGCAGGTAATACAAAGCTGGAATTCTTTCCCTCCCAAATAAAGTGGTAGAGAGAGAGAGAGAGAATGTGTTTGTGTGATCATGGAAATATTTATCAGAGAACCCTTTTAAAGACACCTCCTAATCTACAGTGATGGATAATAATGATTTGTGTGAGTTAATTTGCACACAAGAATGAGCATTTTCCTAAGAGAGAGAGAGGGGGGGGTACCTGTTTGGTACTGTATATATGATACTGATTGTAGACATCCATCTGATAATTACAATGGTTCAGGGATATTTCAGCTACTGCTCTATAAGATGCAAAATTTTTGTTTTTCCAAAACTCAGTAATAATGTTTAAAGCATATTTTCCAGATGGAGATTGGTACTCATATTCTGATATAAACTAGTGACCTAATAACCAAATATATAAATAATTCAATAAATTTCAACAAACCTAGGGAGGAGAAAATAATATGTATGAATAAATTACCAAACTCTTTTAAAGATGAGCAATCCCCAAAACCCTATGTAAAGTTATATAACCCCAAATATTGTTAAGTTAGGTCAGGTGATTTACCCCGAGCACCCTGCTTTATAGGATCTGATAAACTCTGCAGGTACTCACCAAATAAGCCAATAGCCACTGATATGAGTCCAAGAGCCATGGCCTTGTCTTTGGGATCAACGCAGCGTAGTGTGACTAACATCCCACCCACCTCCGATGTTGAATGTATCAGTACAAATAAAGAAAATATTATGACATACCTGAAAATGAAATAGACAAGACAGATATAATAACTATTTAGGCTCATATACATAATAATTTTCACTAGTTCAATTAACTAAAACATTAGTTGTATCTATCATAAGATTACATTGTGTAAAGCAATGGCTTAAAAAACAAAAATACTGGCGGATGGAAAAAAGAAAAAGTAAAGAACAATACTTACCACACAAAACTATTACATGGCAATTCACACAATCTTAACTCAGCTGTGGCTCCTTCCTCTAGACACTCACAGTTGGAGAACTTCATGGACAGAAAAATGGGAGCAAAACATTAAGATGGATATGTAAAATGACTACATATTAAATATAACTGAAAATTACCAACATGATGTTTTTTTTCTTAATAGCATTTGTGAACTCTGTTTTGTACAGTCGACAAGAATGTTTCTTTTTAAAGAAGTGGAATCTCAGTTATTTCAATTTTACCTTCAATGAATGCCTTATATTACTGCAGTCTCTAGAGAGGTCTCTTTAGCATTTGTAAATTAAAGTAGAACAATCGATGCTCAGAATACATAAACATATTAAGTATAATTACCATAACTTTATTGGAGTCCATAATGTGAGTAACATTTGAACATCCAATATGACATGCAGAAAAATGTGTCTTTTCGAAAGAATCACATACTGGAGCATACATCCTGTCATCGCAGCTGCCACATGTGCGCTCGCATTGTGGAGTAAAATGCTTGCCACTGAGGAAAAATAAAAATCATTATTATGACCAATTTATATGAATACTAAGGTATATTTTATTATAACTTTGTTGAGCTGCTGCATAAAAAGAAAGAGAGGGAAAAAAAAATATTATATATATATATATATATATATATATATATATATATATATATATATATATATATATATATATATATATATATATATATATATAATATATATATAATATATATATATATATATATATATATATATATATATATATATATATATATATATATATATATATATATATATATATATATATATAATTTTTATTTTATTATTATTTCAATGCCTTTCCTTCCCAAGTCAGCCACAACCAAAAGAACAAATGAATGAATTAATATAAGTATTGTCACCTCTCTTTTAATCATAAACAATTATTCACAGTCACACTTACCACAGCAAATATAATAAAGATGAAGATACTCTAAGTGTTAAATTTAGAACTATATCTCAGGTTTCCCCGATTTACCCTGGACATATTATGAGGGCTTTATTTTACTCACTGATATTGGGCAGGATATCACTTGAAAGCCTGTCACCCCTTTGGATTTTAAGACCTCTGTTTGACAGTGTGTCTTACACCACGTCCCACCATTTCATTTATGCCTTCATAAATTTTTCAAAGTCAGTACCTGAATTACTCTTTCTTTCTTTGCACTACATTTAAACAACACAGAGTGTTAGTTCAGAAGACAGTGAAGAAGTACTGAAGGGCATGGGATGAAGGGCAATAGAAGAATAGGTGAATTCAGATGAATTTTTAGGGTAAGGAATGATAGAAAATAGATATGTGAGGGAGGTAACTTATTGGACAAAGTAGAGCATACATGGCTTAGCTGGTTTGACTCATAGAAAGGATGAACAGTAATAACAATTATACATAATTTCGATATTATGCTGTAAACCAATATTAAAACATCGATGTTATAAAGTGAGACAAGGACTTGCTTAGCACAATAATTCCTAAGGTAACCAGGATGGACTGATGTTATACATGTACTGTGTGTCTAAAATAGTAGGAAAATGCCCATTAAAGAAAACAAAAAAAAATTCGTGACCTTAGCTGGTCATCTTCTTAAAGTACAAAGAATGTCTCAAGTACACTTAAAACTGCCATTATGGACAAAGTGAAAAACATAATGCTGCAGTTTTCAGGAACAGGGTACTATCTAAAGTGAATTAAAAAAAAAACATACCTTTCATCCTCTACAATTCCCACGATATCTTTGGGAGAACATCCAATGAACATGAGGATTATCATTCCTGAAAAAGAGGAAAAGTAAATAAACATGCCTCAGGTATTGCTTTATATACAAATATTTTAGAATACTGCTGTGTGTGTCTACTTCTATGAGCAGTTTTCTTTGGGAGTGAGAAAGACGGACAGGATAAAGAATGAGTATATGCAGGGACAGCATGGGTAGGAAAGTTTGGGGACAAGGTGAGAGGCAAAACTGATTTGGTTTGGGCATGTGCTGAGGAGGGATGAGGTGTATGTTGGGGGAAGGATGCTAAGGATGGAACTGTCAGGTAGGATAGAGAGAGAGATTGGCCATAGAGAAGGTTTATGGATATGGTGAAGGAGGACATGAGTGTTTAGAGTGATGGAGGAGAATGCAGGGGATGGGATAATATGGAGATGACTGATCTGCTGTGTATGTAATATGCATCATTAAACGCGAGTATTTTGTAAACATTCCCAATACAGTATTAAGATGTCTATGGTGAAATATTCCAAATAATGCAAAAATTCATAAACACAACAGACATTAACATAAGGAATAATTCTGTAAAAACTAACAAAATTAATGTTATACTAGTTTCTAACCCCTCTTACAAACTCTCTAGTGCTTAGCCATTTGAGAAGTAATTTCTATATCTTTTTTTTACTCAAAACCTACATAAAAAAGTCTGCTCTTATCAGAGCATGCACAACTAATTGTTTACCCTTTTATGTCACTATAAGTGTTTGCCCTTTTATGGGGGTAGACACAGATTGGTTTTAGCCGAGGAATTAAAATAGTATGACCATCTTAACACTCTGTGCTACCGCAGTCCCCAAAGCATATACTAGGAATAAATGTCATAAATGCATATCTGCTGTTCTATGGTACAGGTCTGCTGAAAATTAAAATTCATACTTACCAACTGAGTATACAAGAGCCGTTACAGCAATCCATGCTGCAACACTTCTAGCACTGGGCTTTGCTCTTCTAATATATACACCACTTGCAAAAATACCCAGGCCCATCACTAGGATGCCTCCAATACCTGCAATGCAATGTTAATGATGATATGATATTCCATTCTGGGAGTAAAATGGGCTGTGATGGATCCATAGCGAGGTGCAACACTAAAAATAGCAAATCAGTTTTAAAGTTTCAAGTGAGTTTCCTTAAAACGGATGAATACTGAATTATCAATAAGTAGACCATAAATACTATCCCTGGAAATATATATTAACAATAAACCATCAGTAAAAAATAAATTCAAGACATTCACCCAATCATATACAAACAATAATGAACTAACCTGACACCATAGCTGCCGCGTGAACAGGAAGGCGGAATTGACTTTCTAAATATTTAGGCAGAAAAGTATATAAACCAGCTATGGGTAATATATGTAAAACGCTGCTGGCTGTTCGAAGCATCAATATGTCATTCTTCAGCAGCCTTTTTACAGCTTTGGGGAAATCTGAAAGAATGGAAAACTGTCACAATAAGTATCAAGAGAACTGCCCCATGGGTAAACCCATGCTCGAAAACACAGCCACTCTAGCCGTCTATTGATGTTCTTAATATGGGGTCATTAAACTTTAATTGATCCATGTTTTCTATTCATATTTATTAGAAGACTTCTATTGTTATTTCCCTCAACCTATCAGTAAGCGACAGATAAGATACTGGAGCTTTCTTCCCAAGAAAATACCAAATTAGGTACAGAATTTCTGGATCTTGTACGAAGAAGAGTAACTACTAGACTCCATTTAAAATTTAATTACCCCATACATTGTTAGGTTAGGCAAGGTAATATTTCTTAAAAATATGAATAACCTTAGGGACCCTGGGGTTACTTTTCTTTATACGATCCATTTTTCTTAACAATATGACGTACAAAAGCATTCATATTAATTTTTAATGAAAAAAATGCAACCACAAAAGCCCTTACCCAGTCAATACATAACAAGAAATAGAAGGCTCTTGTCGTTCTTCAAGTAAAAAGCACCAAAATAATATATTTCTGACAAGTATAATGTTCAAAACTATTCAAATCACATAAAAAAAACATTCCATGCACATTATTCTACAAGCTGGCAACATATCTCAAATCACAGAAAAAACCCAATCAATTATTACTAGACCAATAAAATGTCAACCTAGCCAAATGAGAAAGATTATTCTGCAAAATACAGATGAGATGAGGATTGTAAATTCTAAACTTAAACCACCTAACACAGTCTTAAAATTCTTAGACACGTGCATGCACACATTCTAAACGAGCTCTGTTAACCATACAGGTAACAGGAGCTAACTGTACAATAATGATACGTTAAATGGCAATATTCACAAGTCCCATAAGCTAGTTTATAAAGATACTCAATGCTAATACGCGCCTGGAAATAAAAGACGCAAAGTTTTGGCGAAATAACTTAAACTACAGCCCAAACAAGGGAAGATGATGTTCTACTGTCAACAGAAGTGAAATTTGGAATCTGGCATATTAGACAGCATGAAGTTTTGCATAAACACGTTTGTCTACAGATAAACATGAGTGTTTAAAGGTAAACATGATTGTCTACAGATTAAATTTCACAGGTGGAGGCAATCTTGTAACGAAATATGAAAATCAGCTATCAATATTGAAAAGTTATTTTATTATCAACAGCACAAGGTATACATATATACACGCTACTTGTGTCTCCAAGGAGGAAGGGTGAAATTATATAACACATTATCTTGAATATATTCGGCACGTGTATTTCAATAACGCACACAACATCTGCATCAAACATATACTGTACAAGCAAGAAAGAGCATTCCTTTTACAACGAGGGCATTTGTATCTATAAAACCTTAATAGTTAACCATACAATGGTTTGGTTTCGGTTTTACGTCACGAACTCCCTTTTCAAGTAAGGCCTAGGACGGTTGCCTTCTTGCGAAGGACTTATTTTGGCAGATGTAATCGTTACCCTAATTGTATGCCCTTACTAACCTCAGTCCGTGATGGGGCGCGGACCCTCGACCTGCCGCCTCAGAGTCGCGGACGCTACCATTCTGCCACGGAGACTACAATAGTTAACCATACAATAAGAGGTAACATTTCATTAAACTTGGCAAACCGCATTAACTAATGCAATGCTCTGTGGTTAACGTTTGGTTGGGCATAGGTTGGGTTACGTTATGTTAGAT
>JAXCGZ010003871.1:0-52500 GCA_037179515.1 Halocaridina rubra
TCGCCTCTCTGAAATGCAATTTTTCTGTATTCCTACTTTGTGGTAAAAGAAATAGAAGAGTTGATATCGCCTTTTTATTTATCTCTCATACTTTTTCTTGGGGGTGAGGACAAGTCAGCTCAACTAAGTACTGGTCCTAAGTCCGGATCACTTGAGTGGTGGCGTTAGGAATAGCATCCGGCCGATAAACTAATATCAAGAGGCTAGCGAGATTATAGAAATAATATGAATTTTGAAGACCTGCTGAAAAATAAGGAGAATATTGTCGTAAATGTTGGTGCTTCTTACGAATAGGTACTCCTATGCCTACGAGGTCTGACAAAAATTTTCTCGAGTTCCAAGAGCAAATCGGGAGCCTAGAAGAAGGTTCGAAACTGCCCCCCCCCTTTTTTTTTCCCGAATATCGCCTGATGAAATCACGAGTTGTAATTACGGAACCTGTATAGTTTCATGTTTTCATTACGTGTTGTATACGCGATACGATCCCTCTTCATATTATTATCTGTTTATAGCGTTAATTGAAACATGGCTTCATGCCTGACAGAGGGCAATGAAACAATATAAATTATTACATAGAACTAATTGACCTGGAGAGTAATTTATATATATTCTCAGTCAACATCTGCAATGCACAGCTACTCCAGATTCTGAATTGATTTTTTTTAAGTTTTGTTTATTTATATATTGCCAAAACTCCCTTTTATTTTATGAAGAACGTAATTATAGATTTTTTATTCTTCTGCTGGGTTCTCCGCCATTGTTATTTCATCTCATCGCATGCTATTTCTTCTTCTTCTTACATTTAGAGCGCGAAGCTTGGTCAGTTCATGGGTCACGCCTAAATTGTTCAGAGGATTGTAAAAATGTGCGGATAATGCTACCGAGATTGTAGACCTTGGACAAGGGACCTGTAAAGGACAACATTTCAAAAACTTTTTGAAAGTAGAACAGGCTTGCCTATTCGCATGTTTGCTATCGCACATTTCAACTCTGAAGTCCCATGTACTGCGCACTTGAAATTCAGCTTTACTTGTTTCCCATATAAATGAGCAGGTTTTTTTTACTCTCTCTCTCTCTCTCTCTCTCTCTCTCTCTCTCTCTCTCTCTCTCTCTCTCTCTCTCTCTCTCTCTCTCTCTCTCTCTCTCTCTCTCTCTCTCTCATTGAGTGAAAATATATACCTATTAACCATGCCAGCTGTTTTCAAAAGTCGAGCGCAGAGCGATCATTAGAGGAGTGCTGTTGTGAGTGCCGCTTGTTAGTGCTAATTTACATGTCATTTAGTCGTGACGGAAACCATGCCACAGGCCTAAGGGCATGATGGAACGAAAGTTTCCTTTCTTTCCTTTTCAGATCTTAGTAGATTTCATTTGCCCAAAGGAATCCAGTTATGGGAAAGATGGTAACCCACTTTTTTGCTCTAATAATAGTAATAATAATAATAATAATAATAATAATGATGATAATGCAAATAATTTTAACATTATTATTATTATTATTATTATTACAAGAATGCACATAACACTGTATCATACCTCAGATGCAGAGAAGCATTATACATCACTCAGAGTAGTATCTAGTCTCTTGTTGTGAATGAACATTAAAATGAAACCTGTTTATACCAAAATTTCGTTCGTTTTTCGTGGTGTTTCCATCCCTCTGATGTCTTGTCTGTTATCGTTATATTTGTGAATTTTCTACATTATTCCTATAATTATTCTTTCGTCCTTTTTGTCCTAAGTATTTTCACCATTCTCTCTCTCTCTCTCTCTCTCTCTCTCTCTCTCTCTCTCTCTCTCTCTCTCTCTCTCTCTCTCTCTCTCTCTCTCTCTCTCTCTCTCTCCTCTCTCTCTCTCTCTCTCGAGTTATCCTATATTAAAAGATTCAGGTACCCTATATTATGCATTCATTTTTAAGTGGTTTTTCACCTAATTATATACTATGATTTTTCCACAATCAAATCTTTGAAAGAGATAGATAGATAGATAGATAGATTGATTATTTGATATATTAAAAGTCGATTTATACAACGAAAGCATCTGAATATATAGTTTCAAGTATTTATCTGGAAAGAAAAAACTGACTTTGTGGGTGATTTAAAAATAAAAAAAACTTAAAATGTACAGTAATTCTCATCAAGACTCAAACATCACTGAATGTGAGTGTTCTTTCTGACTTAAATGACACTTTTCTATAGTAAATTTTGTGTGGTTAGCGTCAGCAGTTTTAGGTGGGTAAATGTGATTACAGAATGACTGTAAAATAAATAAATTTACTGTTTTGAATATACTGTCATTGTATAAATTGGTCCCCAGTGACTCAATAATTTAGATGCTTCCCGATAGCTCTTCTATTATCAATAATAATAAAATTCTAATAATAACAATGGCCAGAGGAAAGGAGAAATTTTAATATAATAGATATTTCCAATATTAATGAAGCAAAAAAAGCAGAAGAAGAACTGCAACCACCGTGTCGCTCTCACGTCTCTCGCAGCCAACACAACGCGCGCGCGCGCTCATTCCAAAGACAATTTGTCACTGCAACTCTGCAACACTTTCTCCTCCGACCACTGCTTCCTCCTCCTATCCTCCCAACACTTCATCTCAGCTCTCCTCGCCTTCTTCTCTACTGAAATTTAAGTCTATTGCCCGTGGTTATCTACTGTTTATTTACATTTTTTTTAATATTACCTCTCATAGTTTTCTAACCTTAAAGTATTTTTTTTTAATGGAATTATTCCCTGTCCATCTTGCTTTCAGCCATAATGTTTGTAATTTATGTTATTATCATCTACGGATATATGTTAATGTCTTCTACGCAGTGTTCCATATATGTCCAATGTTATAGACATTCTCATAAAGTCTTAGGCCGCTTTCACACCGAAGTGGCACGTGGCACGCCAATTGAAAACAAACATCTGGATATATATGAAACCTTTCACACAGACGTGGCGTGACACGTCCCATGTGCGACTTGCGGCCTTAGTTCTGCCTCGTTGAAGTTACTTTTCAGTCGTAACATTATAAAAAAGAAGAAGAAATTGTTCTAAGCACGTGCTTGAACAAAAATGTCGGTTGGTAACGTGCAGTTATGGTGTATCGCTTTGAACGTTTTAGTGTTTTGAATGATCAGGAGCGTGTTTGAGCGAATTCGTGTAATTTAATGACAAATTTTAAAAATATTAATATCATGGCATTTCCTGGGAATGTGTTGCTAACTCTTGTTATATTGCAAAATATTAAACCATATTCGTGGATATATCAATTATTATTATTATTATTATTATTAGATTAAAATTAAACTTTTGCTCTCGATTTTGTTGCAAGCTTAACCAAATGAAAACTACACATCTGAAATTAACACCCTTGAATAAAGTTATTTTATGACAATATGTCACTATTACATTCACGTTATTTGTCTGGATAAATATTTTATGAAAGAGAATGAAAATCTTTCTTATTACACGTTGTAATTAAAGATTTATGTCATTTTGGTTTGGTATCTGAAGATTACCCGTACTCCAGTGGCTAAACAAACTAACATGTTTAACTTTACAGATCATTACTGATACATTTGACATCATGTATGTCACATTTGTCGTTCATTACTTTGATTTTTGTAAAACTGTGTAGTAATTTATAAAACATTTTCCGACGAGAGAGAGAGAGATAGATAGATAGAGAGAGAGAGAGAGAGAGAGAGAGAGAGAGAGAGAGAGAGAGAGAGAGAGAGAGAGAGAGAGAGAGAGAGAGAGAGAGAGAGAGAGAGAGAGAGAGAGAGAGAGAGAGAGAGTACATTCCAATACATACATAGAGAGAGAGAGAGAGAGAGAGAGAGAGAGAGAGAGAGAGAGAGAGAGAGAGAGAGAGAGAGGAGAGAGAGAGAGAGAGAGAGAGAGAGAGAGAGAGATAGATAGATAGATAGATAGATAGATAGATAGAGAGAGAGAGAGAGAGTACATTCCTACATATACAGACCAGTATGCCCCACGCCATGCCCTTTTTCTTGACAGTGTTAAATATGAAAGTTTTTGATATGGACATTGTTTTGTATATTAATATTCTTCCAATTTCCTTTTTCTTACAGGCTCGTTGACCCGTGATTTGCGTCAGTACCTGAACACCCGCTTCCAGAAGGGCAGCGTAGATCATGAGCTGCAAAATACCATTCGCGACAACGTGTACCTGCGAACAGTGCCCGTGACAACGAGGTCGCCTCGCCAGGGAGAAGTCAACGGCGTCGATTACACTTTCCTTTCCAAAGAAGAATTTAGAGCTCTTCAGAGATCAGGCAATCTCTTAGAATCTGGTGTCTTTGAAGGTCAGCCCATATTTATGTCACCATGCACACTTCTTCTTCATTAGTTTTATCATTATTTTTATTAATTTGTTCATTTCACTGGCCTATGTGAAATATTTAAGTAATCACACCCAACACACTTGTAGTTTACATGTATAATATACTGTTCACATATACAGTACAGTATATATATATATATATATATATATATATATATATATATATATATATATATATATATATATATATATATATATATATATATATATATATATATATATATATATATATATATATATATATATATATATATATATATATATATATATATATATATATATATATATATATATATCGGTTTAATATTGCACCAGAGCTTTTTGCCTTTATTCCACTTGCATGGAAGCACTTAGCCTTTGCATTCCCAAAACTAATTCAACTGTTCTTAACAACAATTTCATGTAAAACTGTGCTTCACTAACCTGCTTATGTTTGTTAATGAAGCTGACAGTTCCATGGCCTGGAAATCTCTTGTTTTAGTACTGTATTAAAAGTGATTGGTTTTACGTCACATACTCCCTTTCCACTAAGGGCTAGGACAGTTACCCTTAGTGAATGCCCTTTCTAACCACAGACAGTTGCGAGTCGCAAACCCTAGACTCAATATAAATTCCATTTCTCCCCAAAGGTCCATCGCTACGTTGTTGACCTCTTTCATGTACTTTTGTATAGAGAATTTTCAGTTTTGGAATGCTCATTAGAACTGCATATTAACCTACTGTTTGTCTGCATAATATCTGCATGTATGTTAAAGTGCCTGGTCCATGTAAGCATATTTAGTTTATTCACTAATGTTTTCTTGATATCTGCCGTCTTCTTATCTCTCTCTCACTTTATTTCAAACTGTGTAGATTACCATTACACTTACCAGTCAATATATGTTCAGCAGCTCTTTCATATTTATAGCATGATATCTCCCTAACATTATAATGATATAAGAAATCGAACTGACATCATGCTCTGCATTATATGAGTTCTCATTAAAATAACTAATTCGTATATATGTAAATAACTTGCAAACATAAAGAAAATAAAAGTATTTACTAATATATGAAACCCTTATATGCTTCTAGCAAATAGTATTGGGTATTTATATTGATATTTTATACATTAAAAGAGAATACTGGGTTAGTTTCAGAATGATTTAGTATAAGCTTATCTCAGTATCAAGATAAAGACAGCCTCATTGTGTAATCCATCAGGACTGCTTTTGAGTGAGCAGTGATGTACAACATGAATGATAAGATAAAAATGATGGTATTTGTGTTTCGATAAGATAAATAAAGACCTCTTATTAGACTTTTCCTCTTGAAGTTTAGTTGCCTTTTGTATGTGATGGCCGTGCAAAGTTCCACTTACAAGGACTACCTTCAGTGTTACCATTCATCGTTACCTAGGAAAAGAGATGCATTTCAAGGTTTGAGGCTTTAACTGTCTGAAGTTTTTTAAGTTAACAAATACTCTATTCATCGGCTTTAAGAAAGATTGCCTGAGCATGATGTCAGCTCTTATGTGATGATTGGGTAAGTTGCATGGTCTAGACTGTAAATGCTTTCCAGCATGGCATATTAAAATAAGAATGCATTGTGCATGAACTATCCGATGTATGACCGACCAGGCTAAAATGAACAATTGACATTGTCTGTTTTTAGGATGGAAGGTTTGTATTGTAATTACAGGTTATGAATATGGCACCCCAGTCCCATCTCCTGTCTCATCAGCATTTCAGCAACGACAGACAGCAGAGCGCATAACTAGGCATAGATTGCGGCCTCGAAAAGGTTCTTCAACTTCGAATGCTTCCTCGAGTGTTATATCCGAGAGAGGAACCGTATCACCTTCTGAACCTCGATCTTTGCCAGCATTATTTAACCCATGGATGCAAAAGAGACGTGGGAGAGCGTGGCTACCTAGTGATGATGCTCCTCCCAGTGAACCTCAGAGTGAACCGGCCTTAGATCCAGAAACACCCGTAGAATCTCCTGAAGACGGAACTAGCCTGTGGCGGTCGTTATCTCTTCCGATGAAGCATCATCGCTTGCGTAAGCGCGGCTCGGACAAAATCAAAACTTTGCCGAGTCGTATATTAAAAGGACCTCATCGGCCGTCGCTTCACGAGCTGAATCGTACATTCAGTGCCAACGAAATAAAAGAATATTTCATTCGAAATGGAAGCCAAAGACATCTCTATAATGAGCACAAATTACGTGGTGAAGCTCATGTTTCCACTGAAGGCCAGGCAATATTAGCAGATGCCGTTCATGTGAGGAACGTAGTGCGAAGAGCATCCAGCCGTCGTAAGACTTTGAGTTTACGTAAAAAAAAATTATCCTCTTTTGCAGTAGATCCTGAATATAAATACTCCTCCCATAGTAGACGTAATGCTCAGACCTTGCTCACACACCTTAGCCAACAAGCTGGAATGTATAGCAGCTCTAGCATTAGTACCCTTCATGAAGACTCAGATGTTGAACCTAGTGAAGGTAGTTTTACCTCTCCACAAGTAGCGAGTAGTTTCAGTGACAGTAACAGTGATAGTGATGATAGTACCTTGGTGAATAGTGACAATAGAAATTCACTCTCTGATATCGATTCTGAAGAGAGTGACAGTTTGTCTGTACTGTATGAAGAGAATGTGCAAGAGGCTACAGACCTGAAATCTATTGTTTATGGACATAATTCTTCAGATGTAAATCAGCTGCAGCCCTTCCTCAGAAACTCCCTTTCATCAATTGATAGTTCTGTTTTTGATGGTAAAGACCCTGACATTCTTTCGTTGCTAGACAACGAAGAATCTGTTGATCCAAGTTATCTTGAAGATGAACTGGAAACCACTGTAATTAACACCAGAGGTTTGGAATATGGCAGCTGTGTTAATGGCTCTATGGAAGAAGGCTACATTTCCTCATTTGATAAGAAATATCATGAAGTAGTTCATAAGGAGGTTCCAATGAGATGCCGCTCCTTGAATGTAATGCCAAATGTTGACAAAACCAGAGAAATTTCTGATTTATCTTCACGTAGCAATTTAACAAAGGACAATATGTCTTCCTCTGAAGTTGCTTTTAACAAGGTCACGGGTAATGCAGAATTTGAAAAACTTTACTGTAGTACTTTTCTTAATGAAAATAGCTCTCTAGTAACATCTCCATTGCATGAAGCATCACCTAATGATTCCTTGATTGGTGTTGGAACTGAAATTGTTGATGTAATATCAAAAAGGGCAACAAACAATATTTCCACTCCAAGCTCTATGCAAAAACCTCAGATATCTTTTGATGTGGAATTCACTAATAAAAAAAGTAATGTTTTATATTTAGCAGATGACAGTATTAAGTCTTCATTGGATCCTGTTAAAAAAGGCCACAGTCCTGAGTTCATAGTCATACACCAGGACTCATCAGGCTTGAAGTTTTTGCCCCTGAAAAAACCAGTAGTACCTCCTAGGAGTTCATCTCTTGATGAATATGTACTACAGCAACGTAAAGTTGTTCAAAATAGACCAGTGTTTTGCAGAGTCAAGAAGACGACTGCAATAACATCTTCAGAAGAGAATGAAAGTAATACTTACAAATCTGATACCTCAAATTGCATTGCAAGTAATATGCAGAACACTTTGACGGAACCTTATGATTATATTTCAGAAAATGAAGTTGTGAATACTTCATGTTCTGAGACAGCATATAAAAATGAAAGTAGAAATCTTGCTATGAATGGATGTAGTTCAAAAATTGTGGAAAAGGACTTGAATTTAGAAGAACCTGAGAGCGGGGATAATAATAACTCTCACCCTGAAATAATTCTTCCAGTTTCATCAGAGTCAAGTTCATCAGATTTAGGAGCAGAAGAAATTACTGACTCTAATTCTAACTCATCATTTGGAAACGGTGTGAAAAGTTATGACCCGAAAATTGATGAAATGGTCACAGAAAACATTGATGTAGCTAATGAAATGAATGAAAACTTAATCCCAGCTGAAGAAAGCAAAACTGTAGTGGACAGCATATTTAACAATAATGACGAGTCAAATAGAAAGAATTGCTTAGACGTACCAGGGAATACAAAAGATCTTGAAGACGTTGATACATCATTATCAGACTTGATATATCAAGAATTTGGAAAAGCTGAACCAGTCACTGACACGGCAGATAATAGCAACGTTGATATTAGTTTGCCTCCTGTGTACCCTGTAGCTATAACACCCAGGAAAATGGAAATTGCTGAAGAATTACCAAAAAGTGTTCAGCCGTCTGGTGTTAATATCATCAGCAGTAAGGCTTGTTTACTTATAAAGGAGAAAGATGTTCCTGTTACTATAAATTATTGGAATGGTAAAAATAAAGGCTCGGAAAAGAATAAGTGTGGCGTGAGAAGTATTATTGAGCATTTTGAGAATAGCCTCATTCCATCTAAGAAAGACCCTGTTCTGCTCAAACCAAAGAAAAAGAGGGCTCCCGTAGTAAGGGAACAAAGCCAGGTAAAGTGCAGGAATATCACAGATATGTTAAAAAATGTTGTGTGTGAAAGTATTTTACCAAAAACTGGTTTGAGTGAGTCAAAAATGAACGTAAGTGAACTAAAGACCGATAAAGCAGTGCACATAGAGGAGAACTTAAAGGTAAGGGAGGACATTGCTGATGTCTTACATGAAGAAAGAACTGCTGGTGATTTTTCTTATACAGAAGATAGTATTAGAAATGTGGAGTCATTTGAAAATCCAGGAATTGATCATTGCAAGGAGTCCTATGAACAAAAATCTTATATCATTCCAAAAAATAATGTTGAAATGGAAATTCTTAATTATAAGAGTACTAACAGTAGCAATTCAGACAATACAGATAATATAGATGAGAGCAGTAGTTGCAATGATTATAACAGTTGCCAGCTAGAAACTGTAGCATATAACACTTTAGAAAAGCATAGTAACAGCAGCAATAGTCTTCGTTTTGCAAGTCAGACAGTAATGGGTGAAAACCAACCATCATTAACACCTAAGGAATATAACGTCCTCCTAGAAGGTAAGCTGTATCCAGAAGACTCATACCATGGAAAGAGCCGTGAATGTTACTCAGAAAAAGTTGGATCATCAGAGAACAGAACAATTCTCAAGTATAATACAATGTCCACATATGCACAACTATCGTCTGGGACGTCTGACCACGGGGGAGGCTCAAAACAGAGAGTGCGGGGGGATGAGAGGCCACGGGTCGGGGGGGAGAGGCTCACAGTAGTATTTGATGACAGGGTGTGTGTGAGAGGCTCCAGAGAGGAAACAGGGGTTAGTGTGGGGCTCCGGTGTGCCGGGGCCTAGATGAAAGTTTTAATGGGAATGTGAAGACTGCAACTAAATTATCTCCTTCTTTACCATCAAGAGCAGATGAATCAGTGAAATTAGTGATCCCAAAGCAGCACTTTCATGAATTGCACCCGTTGGAAGGAGAGATAAGTAACTCGCCCTTTGCCAGCAGAAAAGCAGATGCCACCAGTTATAATAATCATCTTAATAGCTATGTACTTTCCAGTAATACAGATTATTCTGAACGCAATAAGGACAATTGTAATCATCTGAACTCTGAAATGTGTTTTCAGCCTATTAGAGAGGAGAATAAAAAATTAAGCCATAATGATAATATCAGAACCTGTCGGGCATATTCTACTCCTAATTTACATAAAACTTTTCTACAGCAGCGTACCACTTCAAGCTTACATGCTGCCGGTGTATTCAGTAATTCTTTATTTCATGATACACAAAGTTGTAGATATCTGAACTCGTTTGAGAGTAACATTAAGTCAGAACCGCTGAAGCCTCCTGAGAGAAGTTTGTTCATTAGTAGGAGTTCCCCTACCCGTTTTAGTTTCATCACATCGTCTCTAGGAAGGAGAGAGCGATCCCTCCATAAAAAGGCACCGATGGAAGCATTGCATCTGTCAGAAGTAGTAAATAGAAAACCAGACCTTGCCCATTCAAGTGAACACAGAGGTTCAAGATTTCCTGTGGTAGGCGATAGATCTAATACCGAGACTGAATTGCAGTCAGTCATGAGAACACTTAGTTCAACCTGTTTTAGTTCATTACCAGAAGTAGACAATAATAGAGACAACTTAGACTTCCTGAATCGTGCCTGTTCTAATGGTAATAATTTTAACGTTCTTCTTATAGCCTTTCTATGCATGACATTAAAACTAAACTGTATTTATCTTAAAATATTAGAGCTTCTGCCTCATTGCTTGCTGTAGTCCTGGTTTATCCTTACTAACATATTATTTTCACTGCTTGTATATACTGTACTGCACAGCTGCCTCTATATATTGCTTATAAAGAAAAGATGGTTTCATTTAAAATCTCATTGCTTTTATCACGCCATAGGTAACCACTACGGAACTCCCAAGCCTCCATCATTACCTCCGGATCACCTGAGTCGAGGCGCAGCCGGGAACAGTGTCTTACCTGGTGCTCATCCTAGTTCCGAGGGAAAGCGGAGGCGCAACCGTTCCAATGTAGAGGCCATGGCTGCTAACACTACTTCAGCAGATCCCCCGACAGAATCTCCGCGGCATCCCTATCCAGAAGGGACTGCTTACAGCTCTGGAATGCATCCCTCAATAGGGGGTGAAGAAGGTTTACCTCTACATCCCCCAGATTCACCTACATCAGGGGAATTGGGACCTTTACCCTATAACTGGGAAAAAGCCTACACCGAAAATGGGGAGCCATATTACATTGAGTAAGTAGTTTACGTTTGTTTACTGTATACTATAGGTTATGTAGTATATACACGTTTCATATATTGTCAGAGTTCCATTCAATCCTTAGAAAAACTCAGAAAAAGTAAATAGCTTACAACGTGGTTTTCAGTCTTTGTATATATAGACATCAACATATTAATTAGTGTCTATATACAGTATTTATATTCACAGTATTTTTATTAGAAGTGCCATACAATATTTCCATTTACCCACAACACCTATGAAATGGTCTTAATGTTACCACTTAGCATTAAAAAGTTATTCCTTTATTTTCATTGTCTTCTTTAACAGCATAAATGCATTCCAATAAATTTTTCAATAAGTTTCCCCTTTAAGTGGAACTGCATAGTTGTCAGTCTTAAAAATATTGTAAGCTTGTATGTTTTCTGTTCAAACATGACTTGAGTAAATTTCTCCCATTCTGTTTTAATATATACTTCAAAATATTACTATTGAATATGTATCACATTTTATATTTATGTAAAATCCCGGATTGGTTACTGACTTCAAGCTCATACTCGTGATTTTTTTTTCAGTCACGTGGCTGGTACATCATCTTGGCTAGACCCAAGACTTGCCAGGGTGCAAAAACATAATGCCGAGGAATGTGGGGAAGATGAATTACCCTTCGGATGGGAACGAATTGACGATCCGCAATATGGAACGTATTACATAGATCACGTTAACAGGAAAACGCAATATGAAAATCCAGTCGTGGTGGCGAAAAAGCAACCGCTTCCTCCAGCTCAAGGTAATACGCAATATTCTTTTGCTTATTTATGCATATTATATGTACTTGATACTTCTATTTTTGCAGTGTATGTTGAGTTAATAATTGTCTCCCTTTCTTTTATAATATATTAGTAAACATTTTTGTATTTCATAAGTGACACTTTCTCCGCTGTTAAACGAGCTGTCTCCAGCTAAATGAAGAACAAATATAACACACAAGTTTACTTGCTTTTACATAATTTACTTCTTTTATGAACTTATTCAGATAGCAGTTAGTTAAAGAAAGCATTTTTCATTGCCATGCCCGAAGTACCTGTGCTTTAATGACTTCATATGAACTTGAAAGTAGATCACTAGCATTGTTTGTTCATAATAATGCTCGATCAAATCTTAGCTAAATAACTCTTATTGTATAATATTGTACAGAACTTTGTAATAACAAAAAAATTCAGTATTTTCAAAACTTCACAACTAGCTTGTACTGCTCACAAAACTGCAGTTATTTAATAGCTTAATCATACATGTAACGGTCTCTGTGATAGATTAATTATGGAGCCACTTTTCTTCTCCAACTAGTAAAAATCACACTTCACAGCATTTTGATAGTATTAAAATACATTTTCCAAAAGGAAGCTAAATATATACTTACATAGCCTGTCTGTGAAGTATATAAATTGATGTTCCCCTTAGTCCTTAAATTAAAACTCTCCTCTAAGTAATATATTTGGGACGTGATATGTTTTATATTAAGTGTTTCAGTAATATTTGTGGAAGCTCATGGAAACTAATGATAAATAATGTTGAGTTTTGATTATTTTTACTATTTATTTACACTGGTCAGTGGTGTTAACCAAGAAAAATATGAACACACTTCCACATATATATATTTGTTTTATACGTTGCCTTACATGATGCCTTACTCATCTGAGGCTAACAGCGGGGGTCACAACTGTAATAAAGGAGTTGGAGCAGAAGGTCTTCATAATACCCTGCTCATTTTCACCTTTCTATCAGCTGTTTATATTAATAAAGATACTCTTTGGAGGGGGGTAGCGAGAAATGGACCATCTGGAGCACCCTTTCCCTTTATTTTGTGTGCTTTTAATGACACAGAATATAGAGGAAGCAATTTATATCTCCTCTACCTCATGATCTATATACAGTCAGTATTCACATATGCATTTCAGGTGGAGGGAGCAGTCCAAATGACGCAGGCAACAATACCTTCCCTCGTCAGAAGAAGT
The DNA here is from genome assembly GCA_037179515.1 of Halocaridina rubra. Lineage (NCBI taxonomy): Eukaryota > Metazoa > Arthropoda > Malacostraca > Decapoda > Atyidae > Halocaridina > Halocaridina rubra. Next base: position 13,084 of record JAXCGZ010003871.1, read on the forward strand.
CCGCTAACGACATAGGTGGTGGAGGAGCCACTCCTAATCCTCACGACGGTTCTCAGCCGCCCACCAGTAACGGCCATAAACGCGCAAACAGTGAGTGCGATGTAAAATCTTCCCACACAGGTACTCGAGCAAACTTCAATCAGTGCAAGTGTTCAGAAAAGGCAGTGTGTGGTTAGGAGTGTTTCAACTTTTTTTGCTTTTATTTTATGCTGCATAGTGTGTTGTAGAGTAAGAGATCTAGTTTTGTAAAACACCTTGCCTTTAATGAACCTAGCTAGTGTCTTCCTAGATGATGCAGGCATGGCCCCTCCGAGCCATACTCCACTGATTTTTGTATTTTTTTTTAGTTTAGTGTTCAGATAATATCTCCAATAAAGATTTTTTTTCATATTCTATCTTCCCATCTTGTAGTCTTACTTATCTCAAAGTTAATATTAATAATAATAGAAAATTCTAACTCTATCATTTTCTGGCCTAAGAGGGGACATGTCTTGCATGCAACTAGTAGTTTTGCCTAATAATAATGTCTCTGTTATAACAGTCCAGAGACAAGAGTTGCTTTTGCTGATATTGTATTTGTTATTTGTAGCCCCTCAAGCTGGTAAGAATTGTTTGTCACTGTCTTGTTTTTGTCCTCTGAAATATTTCAGTGTTAGTAGAATGGCAAGCAAGTTTCATGGAAGCTATGATTGGTTTTTAATTAATAAATAAAATAATGGTGTTTAGACTTGCTTGCATCTGTATTGTAAGTGAATTGTCTCTGGGTTGTTCTAGGGCTCATGCTGTACCTGCCCTGTTTACCGTGCTTGGCATCAGAAGGCAAAGAGTCCAAGCTGCAAGTGCAAGCGCAGCAAACGTATATTCGGGTCCACAACCGTATGGACAAGAACGCCTTTCCCCGCCCTCGCTCTCTCTCACCTAATTATAAGCATTCCGATGCTACTCCCAAGAACCCAAATGTCACAAGTCGACACAATTTAACTATATCAAATCCCATGGATCCTATTCACATAGCTAGTGGCTCTCCACACAAAAGTATAAATCTCTCTCAAGTTTCTCAGGTTTTAAAACCGAATAATCTGACGCTGTCTTCTTCCAATAATGTTTCCCCTGATCATATAACAGCAAGTAAACACAGTAATAATGATAGTAAAACCGTAAAACCAGTTCTTGGCCTTATTTTGAGAAATCAAGAAGTGAAAAACCCTACATTCAATCAAACCATTGTACCAAATTTTGCTAAGCCTCATTTTCCAAATTATAAAGATGATATTCCCAAATTATTACACCCTAGGATACCCCAAGCATCATCATCTCCTAAAGGCCCTCCACCTCCTTTCAATAGATTTCACAGTAGTCCAGTGGGAAGCCCTACTTTAGGCTCCAAGCCTGTGCACCATAATTTTAGGCAATTTACATCACCCAACGTTTCCATGGGCTTCCCAGCATTACCATTGGCTCCAGGTACTCATCAGTTTCCATCTCCTCAATCCTATCCTATGAGGCAGTTTCTATCATCGACAGTGCCTAACAGCCCAGACATATCTTTTCTCTCTTCCCACCACCAAAGATCTCACTCTAGTTTTTATCCGTATTCAACCCTCACCCCATCCTCTTCCCCCCTCTACCATCCGTGCGAGGATCCTATTGTATCAGCAGTCAGCTTAAGACGGAAAGGTATTCTCCAAAATAGTGTTGGCAACTACATGCTTCCGCTAATGAATGATCCGCTGGGCTGCCTGTGGCATTTAACTCTTGTTTGGAGAATGAACTAAAACCTTAGTGTGAATGAGTTAACGTATAACCTCACAGACTATGGATCATTCCGTTTAGGTTTGGCTGCCTCTTGCATTAAATGATCCTTGGGCTGTGAAGGTTTGTGGCACTGGCCTGTGTTGAAGTTTTTGCAGGGTACCTGAAGTGAGGAGTTTTTTGTTTCCTTTTTCTGTTGGCTTACTAATGACATTAACACACTAACAAGAGGTGTAAACTAAAATATAAAGACCTACAATAGTGATTGGGTCAGCTTTTCATCCTTACTAATTCAGTAGACAACATTACAATTATATTTTTATATGGTCTCATATAGTAATTTTTCTTATGACAAAAATTACAGTTAATGTATTTCAGTATTTTGAAAAGCTACCCTACTGAGTATGCACATGTCAGTCTTATGAAAAGTCTACTTTCATAACTTTTTTTTTCTGCTTTGCAGATCGAACCAGACAAACTGTAACATTTACACGTAATCCTGCCGAGTTGCAGGGAGAATTTATTCGAACGAGTCTTGTCAAGTCATCTAGAGGCTTAGGATTCACCATAGTGGGTGGTGATGATAACGAAGAGGAATTTTTGCAAATCAAAAGCGTTGTCCCTAATGGTCCCGCATGGCAAGATGGGAAACTTCGAACAGGTATTGCATCAAACTTTTAAATATTTTTCTAAACATGCTAAATATTCTTTCTTGAAGAATTTGGACATTTTTAAGATAAGAGATATTTTTGGTGTAGGTTTTAGTAAAATTCATAAATCAATATGGCAATTCTTGCTTGAAAAAGCTTTTATTCAATTCAAGTACTTATTATATTTCCCATATTTGTATTTGTTACATACAAGGCTAATCGAGCTATGAATAGAGTTGTAATATTGTGGAAAATACAGGTTTACAGTTTTTGCCATACAGCCCTCTGACTTGCATTTGTGAATGTGTTTAATTGATATGGATTAGAAATGAAAAGAGATCGGGAAAAGGATTGCTGACAGAATGCTAGATATTAAGGGATTAAGTGAAACTTAAAATATTTGTGCTGTGAAAAACAGACGCAAACCTCAAATTAGAGACTTAGAACTTTGTTGAGGAGTGAAAGTAATCTTTGGAGAGTTTAGCAGTAAAATGAATAGTGCGTAGAGAGAATGAAGCCTGCTTCTTACTACTGTTTGGAGACCTAACAGATATGAACAAGTGCCTACTTTTATTGACTGTGGAAAAGTATTCATATTTGGAAATTTAATCGCCAGAGTAGGTGAAATGGAATAAGTGGGTATAATTGGAAAGGTTGGTATGCCAGAGAGAAATAAGAGTGGAAATTTATTAATATTCTTTGTACCAAGAGAAGTTCATAAGCCAGAAACTCCCTTCTAGTTGGGGGAGTATGATTACCCTTGTGGTTGGTGGCTAAGTCTAGGCTGTCCCCTGAAGAATATATTAGTGAATCATGAAAGAGTAAGATACTCTTTTCTATGCAAGATTTGTTGAATTTTGGCATAGGCTTCTTATGGAGTGGTTATGACGAATGTATATATATATTTTTTTCTACAAATTTGGAATGCTTTTATGTTATACAGCAGAAATAAGCAATTTTAGTACCTGCTTTTGACACTCATGGAATATGATTTTTGTAATACAAATTTGGTCTTTCCTCAAGTTATTATTGAAGCAACGACAAATATGAATAGGAATTTGCTTTCATTCATACTTTTTTTTTTTTTTTAGTATTTCTCATTTACTCACAGTCTATCTGGAAAGCATAAAAATTTAGTACTGTCATGGCCATAATCTCTTAGTGTATCTTACACACTGAATAAAATTAAAGTATTAGATGTTTTTAAAATTAAAATATCAGATGGTGTTACCCATATTTTTTTTGTATTTGACTACCTCTACTATTTTTTTTTCAGGTGATGTTTTGGTATATGTGGGAGACACATGTGTACTAGGGTACACACACGCAGATGTTGTAAATATGTTCCAGAATATAGACCCAGGGAGAACAGTGTATTTAGAAGTTTGCCGTGGGTATCCATTGCCCTTTGATCCAAACGACCCTAATACAGAAATTGTCACAACTGTTGCAGTAACTTCTGCTGGTGAGTACTGAAGTTAAGCTTTAATGCATTGCTTGTATTACTTTTACAGTACTTATATCTCTGGATTTTGATGATATTTTAATGTTGATAGAAGCATGAACGATATATATTTTCTAGGAATAAATGTCGATTTATTATGTAAGTCTATGTAATGAGGGATAAAGCATTAATTAACATTCCAAAATAAAAAAAAATAATTATTTTCATGCCATGCGAGAGCTACAAATTTTTAATCAGTGGCATATTTCCACACAATTATCTCCTGCATGTTGTAAAATTCTGCTAATAGGGATAGGGGAGTGAGGAACTGGGAACTGTAGTTCCTTCTTCCCTGGGTTTTTTCTCTGCTGATACAAGGGATGATGTTGAAGATTTTATGAATTACGTTTTGTCTCTCTTTTTTGTACAGTAGCCATTTTGATTGTTTCAGAGAGATGTGGCATCATGTAGAGAAGAAAAATACAGTATACTTAAATTTAAAAACTATTTTGGTATAATTAATTGATATATTGTATGAGTTTTCTGTAATTATGTTTTGAAATCTACAGTGTTGATTTTGTAGGGATAATAATAATGCTTTTGCAGTATGAAGTCTCCTGTATATAACATTTGCTGGTGTATGGTATAAGTATATATTGTTTTTTGGTCTTCTTATATGATTATCACATTGAATAGACATTTCATCCTACAAAGATTTTTATATGCTTTCAGATTCAAGGTCATCAAAATCTGTGTTTGGTGATGGATACGAGAGATCTAGAAATAATTCTTCGGAGAGCATGAACACGGCAAAATCCATGCCAGATTTAAGTAACCCTGAGAGAGTGCAGCAGGTACCTAGACCTGGTAGTGCCGATCTTCTCAGTTCTGAAAATTTTGATCATACTCCTGATATTTTAGACTTTTACCCATCTTCTTTAAGCAAACCTGAATACTTAACTATACCCATTGTGAAAGGTACTAATGGTTTTGGGTTTACAATAGCTGATAGTGCTTATGGACAAAAAGTGAAAAAGATATTGGATAGGGGAAGGTGTAAAAACTTAATAGAAGGTGACATTCTAGTGGACATAAACAATATAAATGTCAAGGGAATGAGTCATACGGAAGTAGTGCAAGTGCTAAAAGATTGTGCCCAAGGGCAGGAGGCGATTATAATGGTGCAGCGTGGAGGACTAAGCTCCCCCTCAAAGTCTAGAGGGATTCGCAAGGAACAGTCTAGTCCCAAGAAATCTGGAGTTGCTAGTGGATTATTTAGAAGTAAAACGCCCACAGCTGACATGTATAGTTCACAGCCAAAAGAAGTTATTCCTAATAGACCCAAAACACCTCTTGTAGATACGAGGAATCGACCTAAAACACCAAATGTTATGGCATCTGGCGATTCTAGTATCCCAGGAGATGCCAGTCGACAAGGAGAGAGTGTGACTGATTATCGGCAAGCTTATACTCCAACATCTGGTAGTGCCCCTTTCCCTGGTGCATTTTCATATACGGGAGGTCAGGTGGATTCTCAGTATGATGCAAAAGTGAACAGTATTTCTGGACAAATGAGTCATGTTAATTTAGAACAAAATAATTATGAAAATTACATCGGCGATCGTAGCGGAGGCCATGAGATTCAGAGCTATCGAAGCGATGGTCATCCTCCTCCGAATACCAATAGCTACCCTAATGATATGTATGCTCAAGACATGTACTACCAGCAACACGATCCCTATGAATACGACATAAAGCGGAACAATGCAAAAACACCCACACGAGACTATGGCACGCACGGTTACCCGCAAGATCATTATTATGGTAATAACAATAGTAATAGCAACCATATCAACAATAATCACAATCCTCATATTGAGCAGAACTCAGGATATGGATATATGCAATATCCAAAAGATGGATACGACTTACCACGTCAAGATTCAGGTTACAGTTCGCAGGCCCAAATACCCCCGGCACGGAACCCTTACCCTCCTTATTATGGGCAAAACAGTTCAGCTGGCTATAGTAATCAAGCAGACAGCTTAGGAAGACGGAAAGAATCTACCAGTTTCGAATACGAACATCCAGCTCCCGTCAGTATGCCAAGGTATTATCATATCTTACATTGCGTTTCAAAAGAGCAGCAGGGCGTATATTGATTCACTTGTTCAGATCCAACTTATAAGAGACTCGTCTCATCACTGATGCTTCGTTTCTAAAGGTGTACTCATTTACCCTCCATACTTTGCTAACTCTAACAGACTACAAAAACATCTTAATTTCTTCATAGTCTTAGGAAGTTTAGAGAAGTTGCATTGTAAAGTGTTGGTGATTGTAGTCAAATATTATGTGAAACTCAAGCTTGCATATGCATTACTATGAAGGCCTTTATATCTTCATTTACCATGGCAGGGTATGATGAAGCCCTGCAGCCTTCCATTTTTGTTCTGCTACAGCCACTTTACTGATTTCCTTGGAATACGGTGATATATTGAAGAAAAATAATTCATCTATCTGCTATAATTTCTACTCTTTGGTACTACATAATACTTGTGTTACATGGTACAGGAAACGTTTCTCTTGTACTACAAGGTGTAGATCAGAAGTGAAATTTCAATGATTAGTAGAGGATATATTTTTTTTAATACAAAGTAGAAGTATTTTCTCAAGTAGTATGTGTTAAATATGTTTACACCACTGCTGTACATAAACAGTATTTTAATAGGTTTCCTGACAGTCGATATAAACACTCCCTTAATTATGAATAAACGAGTTACGAACAAAAACCTACCCATTATCTACCCATGTATTAATGTATGTATAACTGTACTATTATGTTATTACTGTATTATATTAATTTTGCATACTTTGTTTTATGTAGTAGTTTAGTGTCTTTAGCCTAAGTACTTTAGTACTTATGTATTTACTTTACTTTTTTTTTTATCTACACAAAACTTCGAACATTACTACTTATTAATGGACTTCTGGATCCTAACTCATTCATAAGTATCGGAGTGTCTGTATCTCATCAAAAAGTTACCATATAAAAATATGCTTTGAATAAGTATTCTTGTCTGTACCTAGTTCCACCAAGACCTCGGAATGTGAAATTTTAATGATTAGTAGAGGAAATTATATTTTTCTTAATGAACTGAAGATGTATCTTCTCAGTCTGTCAAAGATGTTTACGCATGTGCAGTAGTTTAACAACAATTTTATAGGTTTCCTGATGGTCGATATAGCGTCAACCCTCGTGTACCGCCTCCCGGCCCGAATGGTAGTTTGGGCTTTATGGAATTCACCGTTTCACTGAAACGACAGGAAACTGGATTTGGGTTTAGAATTGTTGGTGGAACCGAAGAAGGATCTCAGGTAAGTTTTATAACACCTTCTACATACCTGTTTTATAATGGCAATTACAATACCTTCTATACAGTCTCGTATATCTGATTTTGAAAGGTACAGTTATTTATACATTTATGTTTTCCTGACGATGTATGAGTACAGAATGTTGTTATTTCAATTAGAATGATTATTTAATTTTAGGATTGCTAGACTGCATCAAGACCCGCCTCAGTTTGAGATTAGAGAGGGCATTCAGTCAGGGTAATGGTTGCACTTGCTAAAACCAAAGTACTTCAAAAGAAGGCATCGTCCTAACCCTTAATAGAAAAGGCAGTCAGTGATGGAAAACTGGATCAACATTACTAGAAGAAATAAATAAAATGGATTCACTTCTAACTGTAGCTCTTTGTGTTGTCTGTTGAGCAATAATGAGGGTTAGGGACTTGCGCCAACTGTTTTTAGTATTATATGAAAGAAGAGCTTCATTGTTATGAGTAAAGTCCAGTATAAACATCTATGATAGATCTTAAACTTTCTCTCTGTATCTGTCTTTTTGACTTCAGCATTTAAGAGATGAATTAGTAGATAATGAAACCCTATTTCAGTATTATTTCATAGTACAGTGGGTCCTCGGTTTACACTGTCCTTGAGTCACGATGTTTCGTGGTTGCAACACATCTCCCATAAATTATTTGCTTCTTTTTTGATAATTTTTTGGTCTTTATTATGTCTCCAAAGCACAAAATAGACTCTACCCATGACTGCTTCGAAGAAAAGGAAACCCATCACCATGGAGGTGAAATTAGATAGTGAAATGCATGAATAGGGAGAAACTTTCTTACTGCATTAGCTAGATGGTTATTTAGGTGCATTTCAGGAAAGGAACTCTGGCATAAATCGAGGACCTTTGTATTTCACAGAATATTTGGTGCAACTTTTTTGTGGTATCATGAATATATTCTGAGCAACTACATCATACGAACTTTCCTCATTTCTTTATATGCACATTTTATTTCAATATGATTATACTTTAAACTTTTGCAAACTTTTTTTTAAAATTACTTAGTCACTGATACTTTAGGTTGTGATTATTCTTTTATCAACTTTTACACACTTTTCTAGTTTCCTGTTCATTGTTATTGTTTGCTTTGATTAATCTTTTTTGCAACATTATAAATTTTTTATTTTTTTATTTCTTAGTCAGTGTTACTGTATGCTATGATTATTCTTTTTTCCAACTTTTACAAACTTTTTTTTTTTATTTCTTAGTCATTATTACTGTATGCTGTGATTATTCTTTTTTTCAACTTTTACATTAATTGGTTTTTAATTTCATAATCTTTGTTACCATATGCTGCCATTATTCTTTTTTACAACTTTTACAAACTTTTTTTTCTTCTAATTTCTTAGTCACTGTTAATGTATGCTGATCTTCACGTGACAAAAATGCATTGGATATTTATTATAATGTGTGTTTGCTCTTTAAAATCATTCCCAGCCATCTATGAAAGGATTAACATCTGGTGATTTGCTGTGTGGCTTAAGGAACATAGAAAATATACATTTGTTTCGATACCCTGTAATAGGGACTTAGTTATAATATGGACAAGTATTTTTAAACTAATCTTACGGACAGTGAATAAACATGTATTGAAAATTAAAATAGCATCCATTTTGGTCATCATTTCTTGGAATTGTTTCCAATCATAACCAGTTAAATTTAATTTCACTTGTGTCCAATGGTTACACCATTTAAACATTCACCACTCAAACTATTTTCACTGGTGTTCATAGGTCACATCATTCATACATAACCAGTAAAAACTATTTTTGCAGGTGTCGATGGGTCACAGCATTCATATACATAACTAGTCAAATCTATTTTCACAGGTGTTGATAGGTCACATCATTCATACATAACTAGTCAAAACTATTTTCACAGGTGTCCATTGGTCACATCGTTCATACATAATCAGTTGAAACTGTTTTCACAGGTGTCCATTGGTCACATCGTTCCTGGTGGAGCCGCTGACCAAGACGGAAGCGTGAGCACTGGAGATGAAATTGTAGGTGTAGATGGCGAAATGGTAGTTGGGTCCAGCCATCATCGCGTCGTACAACTCATGGCGGCTGCGGCGACACACGGCTGTGTCACTCTAACACTCAGAAGAAGAATGCCAAATCCGTCAGGTACTGTGTCAATTATTCTATTTTGCAATTTTAATGGTGGTTAGGCAGGTGTGCATAATTAAGAATGTAACTGTGAAATTCTTTTATTATGAAAATTTCTAAAATTGTGTGTAAAATTGAATATACAAAAGTTTGTGCTTAGACATAAGTCTTTGTTAATTTTAAACTACTTCATTAATTATAGGAAATATAACCTTAATTGTCCAGCCTTGTGCTGTGAAGTGCTTTTAGGAAAGGTTTAAATATATTTTTTTTATTCCAGAACTCCATAACAGATCACTAGAAATGCAGTTTCCATATGATCTAGAGGTCACCAGAAGGGAAAATGAAGGTTTTGGTTTTGTCATCATATCTTCAGTAACAAAATCTGGCTCCACGATAGGTAGATGAAAATTGGAAATTATTATTATTTTTTTTTTCATGAATTATGTCTTTCTCACAAAGTACGCCATAATTGGCCACTGGATTGTACCATTTGTGCATATATTTAAGTTATTAGCAACCCATCAATTAGAATACCTTACAAGTAGGCCTAAGACTTCTGAAATTACGTCATTATGTGATAACATATGTTACTTATATTACATCCAGAATTTATTATATGTACCTGTAGTTTAGCTACACAATTTTAGGACTACATACCCTATGCATATCTCTTGCCTTGATTGAATATAGCTGCTGGACAGTGTTGTGGATCTTTATCTATTACTATCTCTAATAATAATGAATCAGCTTGATGAATTTGCTATAAGAATTGTGGATTTTATATGATCATGCCAAATATTTCAATATACCTTGTCCGCCATTTTATCTAATACAGAAATTCATTCATATTCCATACAGAGCGATATTTAATATCTTTCAAAAGCCTGTCAGGCCATATATTAAATGAGACGCTTATTATTTTACCAGGCTATGCGGAAAACTGGTGATTCATGACAGATAGCACAAAATAGTAGATATTGCAATAGAATATACCTTAAACTACATTTAAAAAAAAAATAAAAAATTACAAGCTGCTACCGAGACATCAGAGTTTTTAAAAGTTGCAACACTTTAAACATGTTTTCAGAGTTTTTAAAGTTGCAACACTTTAAACATGTTTTCTAGCATTTTTTAATTTTGGCACTTAGCCCAGCATAGTACAAGGCACCTCAAATGTGAGTTTGAAATGTCTTTTAATAGCAAATTCTAGAACTGAAGTACTATTATTGCATTAATGGACGAAATCTGAAGTCATCATAAAACTATTATTTTAAATAACGTTAAAACTAGAATCAAATGTAGGTTAACATGAATAACATGTTACTTCTCTGTACATCGTGAAAATTAACATATTTCTATTTCGAACTTCTCGTAGGCCGGATTATAGAAGGCAGTCCAGCAGAACGCTGCGGACGACTGCATGTTGGGGATCGTATATTGTGCGTTAATGGCGTTGATATAAAGACTCTCCATCATGGCCATATTGTAAACCTTATCAAGGAGTCTGGATACACCGTTACTTTAACCATCGGACCACCTAGAGGTAAAGTTCAAATATCCCTACATTGCAGCTACTTGCAGCTAAAGAGCAGGAATATATGTAATCACATTTATGTTAATTATTACTTTGTAGTATTGTGACCTACATTTGTATCCTGTAGTCGTAAGAATTTGCTAGATTAAAGAACAAAGATATTAATATTACTGTTCTTAAAGCAATCCTTTTAATCTTAATTTAAAAAAAACACAAGTGGTTGGGAGTTTACTGTTAAGGTGAATATTCCTGATGTATCAGTGTTTATTTTTTTGACCACTACTATTCAGAAGCTTTTACCAAGAACGTAATTATTAATAGAATTTTTTATTTCCCTGTGCTACAGAACCATACAGTTGTCATACTTCCAGTAATGTGATGTTCAATATTCGAGGTCAGAATTCTTAAAATAAAACAAGATTTTCTCCTAAAAAAATAATTAGCAACCTTGATACTTTTTTTTACATAAATTTGAATTTTGTTAGAGATATTACATTAAAGTATTCTAGCCATGACTAAAAGTACTGTATATAGAAGGTTTGGACTAGGTTATATTCAAAGTATTGACGCATCAATACTGTATTGATGCATCAGTACTCTATTTGGGATTTGAACTCACGCCAATTTTGACTTACTAGGGGTGTGTTGGATTATTTGACTGTGTAACATGAGAGAAAACTGTTATTTTTGACTTGAGATAGTATTCTTCTTCAAGACATATTAAAATTATTATTAAAAATACTAATTGTCTTAGGCATCTTCCAGTGTATTGTGGTTTTTATTTCCTTTGGATTTTTTTTTATTTTATAAGCAGTTGCAGATTGCTTTAATTACTTATGGAAATACCAGTATATAGTTAAAGTCGTGCTTGAATACTGTTGCAACCATTCAGAAGTTAGAAACTTCTGCCATTTCTAAATCATCTGGGTAGGTAAAAACAGTACTCAGAGAGCATAGGTAATACAAAAGTGTTTAGTTTCCTAAGCCAAATTAATGTCTTGTCACACTTTCAGATGATTCATCAAGTACCACATCTAATTCTCAGCGGGTAAGTTGCCTATTTTTGGGGGGGAATTTATGCATGATCATGATGGTCAGACTGCGGAAACTATTTCCATTCATATTTTCTTTAACCTGCTTGAGTTTTATTATTTACAGTAATAGTAGTTGGGGAAAGGTATCAAAACAGGATGGCATTTGTCTCTGTCTGTGGTGATAGTCTCTATTAAATAATAAGTTTGGCATGAGTATTATGCTATAGTTTACTAACTTTTTTGCTATTTTGAAAGAAAAATTAAGGTACCATATGAAGAGGGATGCTGTGTGTTCAACACAGACGCATACGAAGCACTAAGTTCCAAGATGTAACTTTGTACTTGACTTTTTCGGTTGACACATTCTTGACTGGACATGACCTCAGGTTGTGGGCCTCTGTAATGATAGCTCCAGAAACAATGAAAGCACAGGTCTTGTGGGGGATTAGTGACTAGTTCGAGCACCTCTTATATTACTGAATACATTTTACCAAGTATTCTTGCACTATATTTCAAACATGAAACATGCAAATTGCTAGAGAATGTTTGCTAGCCCTAGTGATGTATACATTTTAAACTAAATCTTTAAAATTTTGCAATAAATTTTAGATGTACTCCATACACCATCTTGAGTAGCTGCTGTTTGTGTGCACAAAATTGGCATAGTTATTATCACAAAGCCAGGTGTGAGATTTTACATATACTAATGAAAAAACACGTATTTTATTTAAATTAGATGGTTTTTTCAAGAGAATTAGCGACCACTTTTTGTTCCAGTGAATTAAATACAGTATTTTTTCGATGAGGTTTAAATATAAAAATATAAAACTTAAAATATCATATATTTAAATGTTTTAATTATAACAGCTGTATTATGAAATTATGAAAGATTTCTTGTTTTTGTAATATATTACCATACTGTATTTTAAATCTTGCAGTTATCAATAATGTCTTTATGACGGATGATTCTTATGATGAATAATGCGATATATTTAGAATTATTTATTATTACTTTTCAGTGTATTCAGTTGTCGTATTTACTGTTGAAAACAAGAAAGTAGCATGATCTTGAAGTGTAATTGAATGAGAGCAAGAAATAGTGTAAAAAAAAATCATTTTTCATTTAAGTATTATACAGTATATTCATTTGAACTAGGAAACAATGTTTTTTTTTTTTATTAATTGCACTGCATCAATTTTTTAGGGAAGCATACAAAACTCTAATAGTTAAGAAGAGAAAATCTTGAACTGCAGAAAAAAAAATCATACAATGCAAGTTTATATGTGAAGACAATATCTTCAGGACTGTATGAATGTCAGTTTTGTTACCTAACAGCAGAGATGGGCAGTTACTCAAATATGCCACCTTCTTCCATTTTTAGATAATGCGTTATTTATGGTATCATTTATATCAGAAAGTTTGTGTTTATTTGTAAACTGTGAAACGTTGTGTAGGCATTAATTTTCATATTCTTAATATGATATACGATATTGTTCTTAATTCTTAAAGTGCTTTAGCAGTATAGCACGTAACAAAGGTATTTAAAGTATTTACTTGCCATTTGTTTTTAACAAATACAGTACTTAAAATTTCACTGCTGCAACTATTTCCTATATTTTATACTTTTTAGCAATATTCAACATAGATAGTGGCAGCCACGCCATTGTACATTCCAGTATTAAAAACAAGAAAACTAATGGCGACAAAATGCTGAAAAAGAAAATAATAATAAAAAATACAGCCTTTCTACTGTAAACAATGTCATATATATATATATATATTTGCCCCAAGTAACATTAGAGACCTGTGTACAATAACAAACATTGTTTGATGCGTCTGACCAATTACTGAAGTAACTTATTCACAGGTCTCAATTCATATATAAAAATAGTTTGTAATAATGGAAAATCTCTTTACTTTTCTGTAGTTGTTACAGTCATTACCTTTACCTAATTACATTACAAATATTGCCAAGGCAGTACGAAATTCAGTACAAATGGAAAATCCATTACTTTATCCAATACATTTACTGCATTACTGTCCCAACTCTGCATAAAGGTACATAAAGTGACAAGATGTGTATTTAGTAAAGGAGAACTAGTATGTGGGTGTATGTGCGTGCGTGCTTGTCCAAATTTTGTGGTTTACCTCTGCATTGTACTTATAAAAATATGGTTACCTATTGTCACAAAATACATATTCATACCATATATACTAAAACTTACCGATATTTAGAATATGCAACGAAAATCAGGCAAAACTTTTTACAAACTGTGTGCATGCATGCATTTGTGTGTGTGTTAGTTCAAAAGAAATCCCTAATGACTGAATTTGACAACTGACAGTTGACCAGGCTGACAAATTGACTGGTTTTCTCCCCAGAGTTCTCAGGGCTCCATGATACTGGCTCAGGCTACACCAGTTTCAGCCCCACAAACCTCCTCGGGCATCCCGTCCCACAACTGTGCGCAGGTTGGTTTTGAACTCACCCACTCACCATTTCCAATCTGACTCCCAATATACTTTTATATACAGAAACTCTGGCTTCTATTCCTCTAACTCGCCTCATTTACTGTTTTATGTAACTGTAATTTATGTGGTCAGGTGTGTTTTGCTTTAGTATATTAATTATAATGCCTAACGTGATATTGTTTGGAATTGTTGGTGTTGGTATTGGTGTCCTCTCGAGTGCTTTTTTAAATGTCATATTGTATTTTACTAATTCACTGTTGACAGTAATTTCTATTAATGCAATCTTCTAAAATTGTTTGGTACAGTGCATTGCTTCATATTTCGTGTGCTATATTTTGTGGAAATGAAGGTATTAATTAATTAAATTACAGCATTATAGTATATGCTAATAAAATAAAAGTATTTGTATAAATGAAAAAAAAATCTTATGAATTTCATTCCTTTAGATTCGATTTCTACCATCATAAAATACAAAGGTATATTAAAATATAACTGTAGCTTTAAAAGCCCAAAAGTAAAATTTCTACTATAGTTATCAGGCATTTCCAAGATATTAAAAATATTTTATACAATTTTAACCCCCTATACTCTTATAAAAAGCATAAAGGTATTCATAATGTAGTATCTACTGGGTGCCTGACTGGATGGAAGCTAGCTGTTGTGATCATAAACCTATCTCTTATACTTAAACCAAAGTTACTTGAGAACGTGTAAGCCTCAGAATATCCTTTAGTTCTATTGTTTACAAATACTAATCCTTTACTCATTCTTTTGGAAACTGATTGTGATGGTAGTGCTTTGGATATTTATATAATCAGGCTTTTAAGGCAATACACATGGGGTTACGTATTAGGACTGCACATGTAGCAGTGTTAAACTTCATATTTGTATGGAAGTACTGTAGTGTGTTCCTAAATACAATTAATGTATTAAATTGTGCATGTGATATTTTTGGTTACTGGTTATGTTTAATGTATAATGTAGTGTCTCAAATGATTAGAAAAGTTGTTTATTTTATCCAAGATCATAGAGAAGTAATTTTTCTTCAAGCCGGTTTAAAATAGGCCTGTTTTGGCTAAAATATCTGTAAAATATAAATATTTTTCTGCCAGGTTTTAGCAGAGGTGATTTAAGGGGTGTTAGTGAATTAATAGTACACTAATTTATTCACGCTATCAATTTGGTTTTGAGGTACTTTTTGTAAAGTATACAGTAAATTAGTATTAAAGTCTTGGTTATCTCTGTGATATATGAACATTGCAATATTCTTGATAAATGCATCATTTTATTTTACTTAAAATTTTTACATACCATGTAAATTGCCAAAAAAAAACTCGCTAATCAAAAACAGCTCAGTAATTGCTTGAAAATTTGGGCAGTAGAGATTTTTTCCTGCATATCCTGAACCCATTGATCTTACACTAGAACTGCTTGTAGATAAATACTGTATTGTATGCTGTATTATTATAAATGTATTCTCAACCTCAACTTGTTAAACTATTTTTTGTAGGCTGAGAGTGATGTTGGTGACGATGGCGAATACTACAGCGTGGAACTGCAACGTGGGACACGAGGTTTTGGTTTCAGCATTAGGGGTGGCAGAGAGTTCCATAACATGCCTCTCTTTGTACTCAGGATTGCAGAAAATGGACCTGCAGCAGAAGATGGAAAGCTGAAGGTATGCTGGCATATCTTAGTTTTTTTGTGTGTGACATTAGCACAATCAAATAAAATTGCCCTCATCGGGACGGGACAAGAAGAAACATAAAGCAAAAAGAAACTGTGATGGGAGTGTTGTGACATGTAAGATGTGAAGAGACGATAAAGATATATGGAACGAATCTGCAAGAATATTCTGTGTAGATGTAGGCAAAGAAAATTATCTGTAACTGAATATGTAACGAATATGCCAGAATATTCTGTGTAGATGTAGGCAAAGAAAATGATCCGTAACTGAAGATGTAACGAAGGCAAGAATATTCTGTGTAGATGTTGGCAAAAAATAAGGATCCGTAATTGAAGGATGATTAACATAGAGCTGTTGAAGACATCCAAGTCTAAAATTCATGGTATTTTATTGAAAAATCTTGGTTATATTAAAACCAGTTGATTTTCACAATACTTCCAGAAGAGTCGGTTTACAATAGCGACACAGCAATGGCAAAAGGGTTTTACGCTTGTACAATATGGACATGTATTAATACCAGTAGTTTTGGAATAATAAGTGTTTACTCTACCTTAGTAACTTCTTTTTGTGTATTTTCCATGTACAGTACAGTATATTCATAGGTATATAATAGCATTCCAGTTGTCAGTTATATTCCAGTGTTTTCGTTCATCATAGTATCAATTTTTTTTTTATGCTAGGTTGGAGATCAGCTGATGGAAATTAATGGCATGTCAACCAAAGACATGACTCACGCAGATGCCATTGAATTAATAAAGCAATGTGGAAACAGTGTATCTCTGATGGTGAAACGAGGTGGAAAATTACCACAGCATATGGGTAAGTTTTTATAGTATCTCTGTGTCTTGTATTATAGGGTAAAGGCCATTATGTGGGTAAGATACTTCTTATTTCTTTGCCTTGTATTAATAAAAGCATATTTACATTAAACACTTAGCTGTATTTTGCTCATATTACAGAAAGTTTTACATTAATATGATTCAGTAAAGCCAGTATTTTTTCTTGAATATCAGTTAAGACAGACATTTAATGAAGGGACCCAATATTGATATGTCATTTAATGAAGGGACCCAATATTGATATGTTAGCTCAAACATCACATTATATATAAAGCTGTCCAACTAAAAGTATGCTTACAAAAGATTCAATAACTACAATGTTTGAGTACAAAATGAGTAGCTTCTTGGTTGAATAGGATTATTTTAACCAAATTAATTCTGCTGACCTACTGGAATATAGAATTAGGCCTATACAATACAGCTTGTGAAAAGACAAGCATATGAAGGGCTTCTGGTAGGAACTACTAAACAGAGCCCTTGTAAAGTGGTCTCTGAATACGTATAGTTAAGGAATGGTCGAGAGTAACGGGGTAGAGGAGATGGTAGATATATTAAAAAGTTGAAAGAGAAAAGTGATGTGGCTCTATGGGAGTGTGATAGGTAGCATGTCTGTTGTAGAGGTATGGCGAGGAAGATAAGGAGTGTCCCTGTTGGTGAATTAGGAAATGTGCCTGTGGTAGACTGTAAGGTGTCATCCAAGATATGTTAAAATGAGCATAGAATGTGCGGTGTGAGTGTCTGGGAGTGCACATGGCCTTGTAGCAAGAGAAATGAGGAGAAAATGAATGGTTTTGTAATGAATTCCGTTCGTTTTTGTTTATATATGATTTGAGCGCGAGAGTAGATGATAAACCAGTGGATGGTATAAGTGGGAAATAAGGTATTCCTGAAGGTATAAAGTGGTTAAACAATTATGTAAATGTGTACTGAGAAAGATCATGATTGTCTATACTGTGTTTACAAAGAAAAATGTGCATAAGTATCTATGTTTTTAGAGTGCATGGTGGTAGAGTAGTCAAAAGACCATTAATGAAGTATGTAGTGAAAGAGTTAAAGTGTGGAAAGGAGAGAGTAGTGGAATATTGATCATTATCTGGTAGAAGGAAATTTGAGAGTGAATGAAAGGTGGAGGAAGGGGAGAATAAAAGGAGAATAAGAAGTACTGAAAGAATAAGCAAAAGTATGTTATTATCGGGCAAATCTTTGATATATATGAAATCTAGGATGACAGAGCAAGGTAAATTAGAAGGTATTTTAAGGTGGAAAATGTTTTTGCTGTTATTGTTCCCTAGGTTGCCTGCCCAAACAGCCTCAAGTTCCTCAGGAAACCTTTGCCAATCCCAGGCTTTTCCACAGGTCTCATGGAGTATATGTTATGTAGTTGGCATATCTGGCTATAAGTAGTGCATTCTTCCGTATTGTGTTTGATTGTATGCAGTAATATGTCGCATCATTGATAGAATCGTCCAGCCTCTTCTGATAGCTCAGAGGGGCTGGGTGATGCCCACATTGCAGCCTGGCCAGGTGGGCTCCATCTTTACGGGGAAGGGAGGATTCAGGAGGATACAAGTCAGGAAGTTGTGCATGCGGCTGTGCTATGTCACAGACTTACTCGATGCAATGGCAATTGAACTGGGTATGGATATGTTTGCAGAGGCTGGTTTGGGGTGAGCAGAGGGGAAGAGATGACCGTATTTGTGTGATATTTCGTGCTGGGTGTTGTTTTTATGTTCCTGGGTATGTGTGCATGTGTTCTGCCATGTAGTGTAGTGAGTTACTTTGTGGAGGCTGCATCGAGTATTTGTGTGCCTGTCATGTCCAGATGGTTTTTTGCTCTGAGGACTTTGGTTTACTGGTAGAGTGGTCTGTAGGTTTTTGTAGATGTGTACCCTGTGATTATTTTTAGTGCTTTGTTTTGTAGGGCATTGTGGTGTGATTCAAGGAGGTTAGAAGCCCAAGCAAGGTTTGCATATTCCATCAGTGAGCATATATATTGTTTGTATACTGTTGTTGTGGAGCTTTGTTGTGTCTGAATGTTGTATGGGCAAGGGATCTGAGGGCATTATGTCTTGTTCTCTGTTTTTGGTGTTTGTGATATGTTGTTTAAATTACAATGATGTATCGAATGTTAAACCAAGGATTTTAGGTGTATGTGATGTTCAGTTTGTGAGGAGATTAAATGTAGTTTGTTGAGGTAGGGCTGAAGGAAATCTGCAGGTTTGCGTATGATATGTACTTGTGTGTGTCATATCACCTGTGTAGGGAGCTATGTACACTAGGGTGACTGTGGAGTAGGTAGATTGGTATGTATACTTGACAAAAGTACATATCAAATTACTAACTCAACTGCACATCTGTAATTTACTATTTATTCATTACAGAAACCATGAACCCAAACATGTTGGGATCACCAGTGGGACCCCCACCACCAGGAACCAACATAAGATCTACCGCGACACTGCCTAACCCTTCACCAGGTTCTATGGGCCAGTCATACCCTCCCCCACCAGGGCTTCCAGGTCTAGGGCCTCCAGGACATCCATACAACACTTCCGGTGGATATCCTCCAGCATATCCTTATAATGGTGCTGTAAGGGGTCCTCAGCCCCTCCATTCATCCCCCGCCACTCAATATCCCCCTCCTCTTACGCCCAATGGCCCGCTCAGCCAGTCGTCTCCCAGAGTTATGGCCGCAGAAAACTATTACTGGAACAGAGTTTCTGATCATCAGCAGATGTAAGATATCATAATTTGTATTGTGAAGTTTTATTTGCATACTCATCCTCTTCCTTGCTTCAGAGTAATACTCTTGCAGTTTGTATTACACGCATAGCCTCAGACCAGCGTCACACGCAATGCAGGTACTTATTATTATTATATATATCATCCTCTCAGATGGAACACTTATAATGGTACATAAAAAAGTGTAAATGCTTAAAAATATGCTCAGTGCCTCCAGTGTTCACTTGGGACCATAGTGTTTTAAAGAGACTACTTCCAAGTCTCATAACTCTGAAATTATTTCAGATGAAATGAAATGATGGCTGTTTTTATTGTGATCTCCCTGTTTTTTGTCTTACTGATTTTTGTTTTTGTTTCTACTAATAACCTAATTACAGTTTTCTCTAAGAAAACTTTATAAATTAGGTTTATATATAATTTTTTTTATTTGCCTTGAATTAGCAAAAATAACTGACACTTTTATTTATTTTTTTTTTAAGTACTCCGGTCATTTAAACTCTTTGAGTTCTAAGTAGGTACTGGATTGGAACCAAAGTGGCCTTTTTTAAGTGGTAGTAGGACCAGTGCTCAATGCATTTGCGCTTTTTTTTGTCTTAAAGTCCAACTTATGAAAAAAAAAAAATAATGAACCTTATCTATATTCAAAAGGCAATATTATGCCCAGTTAATGCATGTGTAAATATGTAGTTATGTAAGTTTTTTGGTATAATGAGCAGTCTGTTCATTGATAATGGCAGTTCACAAAAAGAAAAACCTATTTGAACAATGTACAATATAATGATAAATTGTAATTATTGTAAACTTAAAACAACGGACTTGCTGACACTGCCTTTGAGATAGGAACCCACAAATGCCTTAATCAGTTTGTAAGTATTGGACAGTTACATATGTATTGTAAGTACTGAAGGTTTATATTATTTTGATTATTAGAAAAATAATCACAAACAGTGATTGACCCCTTTGTATTATATACCTTGTTAATAAATATACATGACAGATTATGTTTACTAAAACTGAGTGTTTTATTTTCCAATTTGTCATAGAAATAAATTTCTTGCTTATATAGACTTATTTTTATCAACTGGTTTGTGCTAAAACTTGGTATATCTTTCTCGTTCACACCCAAAAGATAAAAAGATTAGCATATGAACAGATTAAAAAATAATTTCATGGTTCCGAGGCAGTATCACAGAAGAAAATGGAAGAAACTAATTACCTGATGTTAAAGATCGCTATTCGAATCCAGACTTGGTAAAGGAATAAATGTCTCAAGACTGACAAGGAGTAACTAAAGATATATGATGCATAAAGGAAAAGTACAATGTTGAGATATCAATATGATAATCTAGATGCTTCTTTGAAATCCATCAAAGCTCAATGATTGATTATGGATTAGCATGGCAGAGATATACATTCAAAACTGCACACAGATCACTTCAAGTACTTACAAAAGTAAGACTAAAATATATACAAGAAATATTAATTATAGTAAAACTTGTATGTTGTTACAGCAAACTCTATAATGCCCTAATGAATGTCAGTTGAAGATATTTTATACTGCCTCCAGTGAGTCGCTGTGGCAGAGTTGGCAGCATTCGCGACTTTGTTTCATCAGGTCGTTGGTTCAAGACCTGCCATAGTCTGAGGTTAGAAAAGACATTCACTCAAGGTAGCAGTCATACTTTCCAAAAACTAACTACTTTGAAGGAAGGCAGCGTCCTGGCACGTGACAGAAAAGAGAGTCCATGATGTAAAACCAAATCATACCAGTGAGAAAAATGAGGCTCATTTTTTAGCCCAATGTCAAAAGTGTAAAGAACTCGGGTTAGGATGGAGTACCTCGCAAAGTTTCTCAACACTCAACAGGTCATTAGATCCAAACCTCGAGGTGGACTTCTCTTCCACAGTTGGGGACAAGAAGCTAGAATCTACCGATTAAAGAGACAAACGCAGTTGTTGCGGACTTGCCCTTGATTGACAGTAATCACTTGATACTGCTTTTTGGCTTTCCACAATAGTCAAGGCAAAATGGTAGCGTCCGCGACTTCGAGGCGGCAGGTCGAGGGTTCGCACCCCATCACGGACTGAGGTTAGTAAGGGAATACACTCAGTGTAACGACTACATCTGCCAAAACAAGTCCTTCGCAAGAAGGCAACCGTCCTAGCCCTTAGTAGAAAAGGGAGTTTGTGACGTAAAACCGAAACCAAACCAAACAAAGTCAATTATTCAGTGACTGAGCATCATCTAAATGAATAGGAATACCCTTAAACAAAATGTTGCTACTCCAAATTATATATCAAGAAGTTTAAGTTTGACCCTCATACTGGATCTAATGAGCACCTTCAATATATTATAAAAAAAAATATGCATTTTTCCCTTTTCCTCCTGCTTTATGTAAAGTGCTCACTATAAATTTAGCAAATCAAAAGTGGCGTTTTCCATAACGAATTTTCAAACTGTACCAGTAACCATTCTAGTCCTAAAATCAGTGAACCAAGAACAGCGAATGCTGGCACTAGGCTATGGTGATATGAACGATAATTTATTCACACCTCTAATTTCTTAGCTGCTTTTCATATAATACTTGCAGCGTTTTTCTAGTAAATTACATACAACTACAACATTAAAAAATTGTGTGAACTATTTTCAACTAACCAGCTACATTGAGAGTGAAGCATACATGGTCTTAAAGGCGAGAAAGCCATCCTTCATTCCTTGGAATATCACTGTTTCTCAAGAGATCCATTTCATTTTGTTGTCCAATAACTTCCCCATTTTGATGAATGGCCGGAGTTGATTTTCGCATACTCTTCCTGTGCATGGTATTCTGCAATACGATACAATAGTTGTAAGTTAATAATTGAAAATAAATACATAATTAAATTGACGACTTCTCAATCAAATACAAAACAGAAGCATTAAAAATGGTTTTACAATTATCTTTATTCAGTTTCTATACTCACTGAATAATAACATAAGAAATATTCTTAAAATCAAGAAATCCAACTCTGTTAACTTTGATATGCATGTTGTTCAGTGAAAAGGCAAGACAAGTCTATACTCTCAATTTGCACCACCATGAAATTCATACATATGAAGAAAACAGCTGTATAACTATCAACCTAAGGCAAAAAATAACATATGTCATACAAAAAGAAGCAAAATTTGAACCTCACAATAATAAATTGAGGAATAATCATGATTTAATGCACTCCTTTGTATAAGTAAATATTTTAACCTACAGTGCTTATGACAATAAGAATATCATATACCAAGGTAAAACAAGGTGATACCACTGTTACCAATAAAATATCTATGCCAAAAGGATGCTAGTAATTCCAACTTGCTCTAAATCGCTATGCGGTACTCTTTTATGCACAGATCATCTAATTACACGAAGTATCTGGTACTATGCTTAAGAAACCTTAAAAAGTCGGTACATATCTTGTACACCTACAGCAGTACAGAGACAGGAGTTGACATAAATGGTTTAATATAGGGCTACAGCAGCCTGTACAGTATTAGCACTGTCAAGTTTGGGTCACACTGATTTTCTTTCCATCTCCAGGTATAAATTTCCACATTTCATTAAAAAAAATTCGCATATATACAGTACATGAATTAAATTTGATAATTGTGATTTTTGAGAATAAAACCATAGATCAGCTTCATGTCTTACAAAAATGAGTGTATACTCGACTTGGTCACAATATCGAATTTGAATTTTTATTCACCTGTGCAGCAAATTACCTTATTCATAAATATGCTTTTTCCAAAAATTGGCCATTACATATTTTGTAAATAATAACGTTTTTGAATGTTTATAATTTCTCTGCTAAATAAAATCCACTTCATAAATTTTCCTAAACTAAAAATACATCATCATATATCACTCAGGTGCTTTACAAAGTTTCACGCATTGATATCTAGTTCTAAAACCTCTAGTACCTAAGAGTTAAACCATGTTAAGTGTGTTAAAGTAAAAGGAAGAATTAACAGTCATTGTACCCCCCTCATTCTTCTCCAAGAACCACTGGTGGTAGACGTAATTCATTCAGCCTAGTGTCATAAGTCGAGTCTAATAGTCCGAGCACTAGCTTTGCAGCATGTCTTGGAACTTTGGTCAATTTTTTAATAAGCTTTTCATGTGTGTTTCCAGAAGTGCAGTGTGCTGCATATAAAATTTCAGTCCACACATTAGTCAAAAACAGTAAATACTTCTAAATATCTCCTTCTGGAGCCTAATCACTACTATTATAATTGATAAGAAAGTGAGTTATTATTTTACTATTGTTACATGAATTTCTAAGGACAAATCTCCCATTATATTGACCTCTAGATATTTTTCATTTTCCGAATAAATTTAGTTTCTCTTCTGCTCCTATATAACAGATTTGGGCATCTTTGTCATCTTATAATTTTATTCTTTTTAAGGTTATACCTAAGCAATCACTTACCTGGCTACTGTCATGGACTCTTAAAGTCTATAAGTGGTTCAGAAAGACTTTTTCAAGCTTGTACTCCATGATTTTCATGTCACATGGAAACATTCATCCTTGTAACTTTTTAATAAACTCCTCTTAAGGAATTGTATTAAATTTTCAATAAAAAAAGATAATATATAAGGGTATCTTTTTCTCTTTCTAGTAAAATGAGGCTTACTTCATCACATATTTAAACAGTCCCTCCTTATTCATTTAATGATATGTGCACTAATGGTTTCTTCCCATTCTCTTGGTATTATCCTAGATTCATAAGAACTTCAAATATCATGCAAAAGTGGTAGATGGAGACATTACGTTCTACTTCTGTTTACATATCCATATCTCTATATCTTCTATTTAACTTTCAAAATAGTATAAAGAAAATATTCTGATTCATTTTATTAATCATATGCTACTGAAATCATAAGTATTGACATAAAAAAAAATTACCAGTTTCCTTCTTGTAGAGGCAAGTTGTTCCTTTAAATGTCTACGCTCCTGCTCTCCTTCTTCTTGAGCTAACAGGGCTGTATTTAGAGCTGCTGTTACACTCTGAAACAGAGAATAAATGAATCTAGCCAGAGGAAAATATGAACTATTAAAATAGCTTGGCTAGCAGATACATATTAAACTTTGTGTTGGTTCCTTCAAAAGTATAATTCGAAGAAGTTTGGAAATATTTTAAAACTCGTGGGGAAGATTACCTGAGCTGTAATGCATTATATAATCATATGCTAAGAAGCTATCTATATACATGGCCACCTTCCCCCTTGAAAGGGGAGTGACCGAGCCAAAGAACACGCATTCACAACAATCCAACACACCTCAAATACACCACTTACCTCCTTGGGGATACAGAGTTGCCACATTTCCCCCCCATCACCCTATTTGGGTCACCCACAAGTAGGCGTGCAAGGATATTCAGCAATGACTCGACAGCTGCGGCTGGTTTACCCCCACCGCT
The DNA here is from genome assembly GCA_037179515.1 of Halocaridina rubra. NCBI lineage: Eukaryota > Metazoa > Arthropoda > Malacostraca > Decapoda > Atyidae > Halocaridina > Halocaridina rubra. The sequence continues at coordinate 38,211 of JAXCGZ010003871.1, forward strand.
TCATCACATCATCAGTACATATGATATATTGTGTATAGTAGTCAATTTTCTAGTATAACCAATCATAAGGAGTTAAATAACCTATACACTGTTTCAGTAAACAGCATTGCTAAGCATTAAGGTGGAAGGGAGAAAAGTACCAGTAGTGTCTAGCTATTTTAGTTTTACTCAAAAATAAATAAATGCCTATACACAAAGAATATTAGTTTGGGGCTGTTTTTAGAAATGGTAAAAATCTAATAGTCTTTATTTGTAGGCATTTATAAATTTTTGAGTAAAATTAAAAGACATGTAGCTGGACATTACTAGTAAAAGTTGACAGAATATTATATCCTTTAAGATTTGAATCTGGCTACAACTTGAAGTTTGAAATTAAAGATATGCTTAAAAAAGATATGTCTTGAATATATATATATACACTTGAAATAAAAATCGTAAAACTATTTCACATTCAATGCTATGGTAATTACAAGTCCCTAATATACAAATACTGTACTAGGGATACAAGGTATTCATTTCACTGAGTAGCATGAGCAGTTTACTCATAATATGTGATTTGAAGTACATTACCATATATTTATGGTTGGGGATAGGTTACTGTACATGCAAAGTACTGCCACATTAATAATAATGTCCTCTCTTTACACAAAATTTTACATTAATACAAATGTCCTCTCTTTACACAAATTTTTACTTCTGCTGTTTGTATTGGATACAATTTTTCAAGTAAGCAGCGGAGCAAATGTACATATTGTGATTCTTTTAACTTTTCCTTTAAAATTTTAAATTTGTCTATCTCAAAAGCATGTTACTTTAATTCACATAAGCAATGGGACGACTGTATTGTTTAAATTTTTTTAATTTCTCTATTAAGCAAAGCACAAAATAGGCAGCTTTTGCTAATGGCAAAAATGCTTCTGCAAAAAGCACCCTGATTGACTTACTTTGATCTGGTCATCTTTAGCACGCAGTTGGTGTATAAGATGGGCTTTTGCAGCTGCTGTGGAATCGGGATGTTGGGCTGCGGAACGTTCAACCATGCGCCGCAACTCTTCAAGCTCACGATCTTTGTGAGCCACCTACGATAGGAGTATTCATAATAATTATAAAAAGACTGTTTCCTCTAGATTAAGCATCCTAATATATACATTATATGTACATAAAAATCATACTGGCTGTATGCATACTAACCCTTGCATTTAACATTAAAATACTTGTGCTGTGTTCCACAAATATGCTCATAATATTAGAGCTCTTTACAAATCTGACACCTATTTGATAAAAATATCTGAAGATATAAATGGACTGAGTCACAGAAACTTCCAATACATTAGTCGGTAAAAGACTTTTATTACAATATTTTAACATATGATATTTAATTTCTTTTTCACTATAACCACGTAAGAGAGTTGCAAATTATATATATATATATATATATATATATATATATATATATATATATATATATATATATATATATATATATATATATATATATATATATATATATATATATATATATATATATATATATATATATATATATATATATATATATATATATATATATATATATATATATATATATATATATATATATATATCACACACACATACAGTGCTCCGTCATTTATCGCGGGGGTTTGGTTCCGGGACCAGCAGCGAAAGGTGAAAATTCGCGAAGTAGGAGCACCATATTTATTACAGGTATTTTACATTTATTTTTACCATTACTGTATAAACCCTCCCCGCACTGTTAACAACTCATCCTTTACTTTATTAATAATAGCGAGCAAGTGTATATTTATATGAACGTGATATTATGAAGATTGAAAAAAAGCACTAAGAACAAGCAGCAAAAAACTTTCGATATAATACCGTCAGGGAAATAGCATGTAGAGACTATATATATTTCATTTAAGTTTCCCATGTACAGTACGATATACGTTTTCTTTGTCACAAATTGTATACATTTTCTTTTTGTCTCAGCTGACTTTGTTTACGTTAAGATTTGTGCAGCATGGTCGATATGTTAAGAATATAGAGTAATGTTTTGAACCAAGGAATATTAATAATACCATAATCTTGAAAATTAGATAAACCCCAAATAGGGTGAGTAAATAAATATTTTATGAGTAAGATATTGTGCCTGAATAGTAATAAGCATTAGCTGATACGGAAGCAGCAAAATGTTTTGGTTAGAGGTTCGTTCTCCCGCATCCTCCTCCTCTTCTACCACTTAATGCGATCGAATATTATGAAGAGAACTGAAAAAAGCATTAAGAACAAACAGCAAGCAAACTTGCAATATAATATCGTCAGGGAAATAGTGTGCGAGGGTGTATCAGCTGATACGGAAGCACCAAAACATTTGCAGATAGAGGTTCATTCTCCCGAATCCTCCTCCTCTTCTACCGCTTAATGTGATAGAATATTATGAAGAGAATTGAAAAATAGCATTAAGAACAAACAGCAAACAAACTTTCGATATAATAACGTCAGGAAAATAGCGTGCGAAGGTGTATCAGCTGATACATTAGTGTCAAAAAGTTTGCAGATAGAGGTTCGTTCTCCTGCATCCTCCTCCTTTTCTACCGTTTAATGCGATCGAATATTATGAGGAAAATTTAAAAAAGCATTTAGAACAAGCAGCAAACAAACTTTCGATATAATATCATCAGGGAAATAGCATGTAGAGAATATATATATTTCAATTAAGTTTCCCATGTACAGTACGATATACGTTTTCTTTGTAACGAATTGTATATGTTTTCAGTTTGTCTCAGCTGACTTTGTTTACGTTGGGATTTTGTGCAGCATGGTCGATATGTAAAGAAGATAGAATAATGTTTAGAACCAAGGCATATAAATAATACTATAATCTTGAAAATTAGATAAACCCCAAATAGAGTGAGTAAATAAATATTTAAAGAGTAAGATATTGTGCCTGAATAGTGATAAGCATCAGCTGATGCGGAAGCGGCAAAACGTTTTGGTTAGAGGTTCGTTCCCCAGCATCCTCCTCCTCCTCTACCGCTTAATGCAATCGAATATTATGACGATAATTGAAAAAAGGATTAAGAACAAACAGCAAACAAACCTGTGATATAATATCATCAGGGAAATAGCGTGCGAGGGTGCATCAGGTGATACGGAGGCAACAAAACGTTTGCGCATCAGGTGATATGGAGGCAACAAAACGTTTGCATCCTCGTGCTAAAAAATGGCATATACCCCGAAAATCTGCGATATAAAATACATATACTTGCCAAAGAACATCCGCGATGCACTGAATTCGCAGTAGGTGAACAGCAATATAGCGAGGGATTGCTGTGTGTGTGTGTATATATATATATATAATATATATATATATTATATATAGATATATATATATATATATATATATATATATATATATATATATATATATATATATATATATATATATATATATATATATATATATATATATATATATATTATTATTATTATTATTATTTTTTTTTTTTTTTTTTTTTTTTTGTGACACCGGGACAGGCGAAAACTGCCCTCATCAACAAAGGCCGGGGCACAAGAAAACACCTCCAAAATACATATACTTTTATGCGCAATTAAAATTCTTACCTCTGCCTCATTTGCTGCTGCTCTCTGCGTAGCAGCTACAAGGCGTTTTTGGAGTAGCTGATTTTTGCGAAGCAGATCGTAGCTACTAGGATCAGATGCCTGAAAGAAAATGGCCTCATTCTAGACGCAAAGGGGATGTCCTTTTACTTAAAGTGTAACTAATTTTTCAAAGGATATCATTTATGATGAAATTAACACTGCTACTCTGTGGTCATTAATAAAAATTTATATTCTTTTGGTGAAGCCATTTAGTACCTTAAGAGTTGTCCAACGATGTGCTTTTTCTCTCCTTATAACTTCCTCTTCCAGGACAGCACGTTTGTTCTGTGATGAAATCAGCTCTCTTTGCAGTCTCACTAATTCAACTTTCAGGGATTCAACTAATTTTACATGTCTAGATAATACTTCTCTCTCATCTCTGAAATAGTAAGTACACTTGGTCTCTATATAACTGCATAAGAATCACTAGTTCAACTTTCAGGGTATTCACTGATTTAACATGCCTAGATAATAGATCTTTCTCATCTCTGAAATTATGGGTAAACTTTGGATTCTATATACATGACTGCTATATTACATTAAAGATAATTCTAAACTTTCCAGCTTTCAGTTAGCTGTTATGCACTACCTTCTGTACAATACTGAAAGAACTTATTACATTACAATATAAAGCTCATCTTGTAATACAGTACCTGTAAAATAATAAATAGGCAGAGAAAGACAAAAAAGCTGTTTACTTATTATAAAACATTAATGACTGTGATTAACATATATATAAACCATGGTTCAAAACAAAAGTATCATGTGTTAATCCTTACTGACATACAACGGCTTTCGAAGCTAAATTAGCCTGACAGAATAAATGAACAGAGCAAATGTAACTAAATCTGGGAATAAAAACTTTACAGAACTTGAGGCTGACATAGAAATCATCAGGTAAATAAGGACTTCTATGTAATCAAAACTAAATAAAGTTTATCATGGAGGTAACAATACAAACTTTACTCTATTACATATATATCACTTAAAAATACTGTACCTCAAAGCTTCAACCTCTGTGGTAAGAGTTTTCACGTCTTGCAGCCTATTTGCATAATCCTTGTCTCCTTTATGTAATACGTGTTCAAGTAAACGTACACGTTCTCTTAACGCCAGTACTTCATCATTACGGCGGGCTAGCTGTGTTTCTACTACTCCTCGGCCGGACATGCTCTGTATGGAAAAAATATTCAATTCTGTTGAATAAAACCTAGGAGTACCATAAAGATATATAATTTTCAATAAGCATATTAAAACAAATATTTATAAAATTTTGTTGGGTCCTTAAAAACAAACTCATTACTTGCATCTGTATTAATAGTAAGCTTCTAGGCTAATCCAGATTCCTCAACATCCTAAAGCGGATGGAGGTCTTCACACAATATATGAGCTTTCTGAGTCGAATCTAATGTTTTTATAATTGAAGTCCTTTTTTGTACTTATTAAAAGCTACTAAAAACGAGGCCATTAAAGCAATTATAGCCTATTTACAATATACATAATTAGTAAGGCTCAATTCTAGTTTTAACAAAGAATTGTCAATACACATATCATTGACAGACCTTAAAAAAGTCTATGGAATGAAAGCAACATTTATTATCCAAATATAATGGGCAATACTTTACTTAAAGAGCAACAACTTTCAAGATACTATTTAGAAAACAAAATACAAAATCGTCAGTCAGTTAACATTGGGATCAGACATTTGAATGGCAGCACAGTATATTAAACGTGATGGACAATTGGAAGGTATCCTTAAATACCATGAAAACGTCACTGCGTCTGCATTATCAATTTATAGTGGCTCTTATTCTGAGCTTAGGTCTACCTACCTTCAATTCGGTTTTAACAAATAATAATGGATCTTTGTAATGTGAGACAGTATTGACAGAAATAAAAGACTAATATTAAAATAATTACTCCAATAATAACTTCATTTTAAGCATGTCAATAGGGAGTGTCAGGTTTGAAACAGTGAAAGTAATGTCATAGTCACAGTTTATAGACCAATAAACTACAAATTCAATTATCACTCATTATGGTGTATCAACAATGCCAAACTGTTCACCAAAAATTCTGATTGGTTTGTGTGTAGGGTTTGATGCCACAATATACATGAATTCTCTCTCAGTTGAATAACAGATTTGCATGAACATTAGCAAAAGATATTACATAGGAAAATGGAGAAGACCTAGACTGGTAGTATGTATTGCACTAAATGTACCATATACAGCATTAGTTATGCATATAAATATCATAGGTTTCTGGCAACTGCCTAATGAATAGAAATATTTGCAATTTAAAATAAAAAGATTAATTCACAAGGATATTTAAAACTATTATGACTATCATATATTGACTCTAACCATTTAATGGTGGCTTCTGTCTGAAGAACACCATTCCCACAATTATTTTTAACAGGGATTATTTACTTCGAATTAAATCCGCTATACAAAATGAGTACAATAATACTTAAAACACAGCAAAGATTTCAAGAAAATACAGGAGTCTCATACAGTCATTTTTGCATCATATCTGAAAGATAAGCCTAAAAACTGTCAATTCTTCCATGGGTTCTTGTTTGTAATACATTTTCCACCCTGCTAGGTATGAATAAACATTAACCCGATGAATAAAATTATATAGCTATTCAGAACAGTCTAATTAAGCCTCAAAACTAATTACAGTACAGTACTTGTTATTAAGTAAAAACAATATGATACAAATAAAATTCCAAAATATTGAGGCACTCATACCATAAGGGTACAGTCATGTGTTATTTAATGTCCTTTTGCCTAAGATATGACTGCAAAAAAAAATCCTGATTGCCTAACATAAAAATGCAGATGTAAGTGGCTGTAAGGCGAGCATTCAAAGAAAATACTCGCACGAATTGTAATGTAAGCTGCATAAATATATACTGTAGTGCACATTTACCAATATACTGGGGTGTAAGAAGGAAGAGCTGGTCGTAAGAGAGCTAGTATTAAATTAACTAATGGGACCAAAGAGCAGACATAAGATACACAAAACAAACTAATCTAATATCCATAGTTATTCTCTCAATAGTTTCTTTGGTGGTGGTTCTTTTAGGACCAGAGATTTTGGGGAACACTAAGTAGAACATAATATGGTATATATATTGTAAACACTTGTAGTCTGTAACTACCATCAATATAACATAAATTACTTACAGGCTTAAGACCAATGTGACTTATGACTGTTCAAAATTACGACCGTGACAGAGAATATGTGCGGTGTATCAGGCCAAAACTGGTCTGCATCTGACAACAAAAGTGTTGCCTAGTTAAGCGTATGACAATTTTCTGGTAATGGTAAACGCAAGCATTCCCACGAGCAATTCGTTCTCTCATCTCATCCCCCTACTCTTATCAAATCCTCCTTCCACGGGTAGTGGCTGTTGCGGTAAGTTCACATTTGTTTGTGTCTTAGCAAATTCCCTTCAAAACCCTGACAATGTCTACAAGAAGGTCGTCTTTGTCTACTAGACCTGCCAAGAAGGTAAGGAAGGCCATTAACCTACCTAAGAGTATGGATGTAATTAGGCAGAACAAGAATGAGTAAAGGGTAACTGTAATTGTCGGAAATCACTATTCTACATTTGAGCCTATACTGGTAGGCGGCAGAGGATACTTTAATAACCTAATATAACCTAACCCAGCTAAGCTATTCTCACTGAACTTTGAAGGCTTTTATACCTGCACTAATACAGCAGGGTATCACAGTAAGTGGTGGGAACATGATTTCTCGGGAAAGCTTTGGTATGGGGTGCATAAAACGAATTTTAAACCTTGGTATGTCCAGGACACGAATTTTGGTCAGGTCACGGGTCTCGAAAAATGACCACACGAAGTCAGCACGGTATAAAATGACACTCTCCCATCATCTTGCAAGTACTACCGAAAGTAATTAATAAGTTGTCAAATGCGTTTTTTCGCTTTGCTGTGTCCGTTTCACTGTCTGTAACTAAAAAAAAAAAAAAAAAAAAAAAAAAAAAACTACCGGCCGGATAATCAGTATAAGAATATTCTCAAAATGGAAAGGTCAAGGTAACTGAAAAGGAACATTACTGATCAAGAAGTCTAGTTATATGATGATCTATAATATATGACTTTATAGGTTTGGTACTTAGTAAAAAAACGTACGAATACAGACTTGTCCAATCCCAAATAGGAAATGGGTAATAATAATAATAATAATAACAATAATAATAATAATAATAATAATAATAATAATAATAATAATAATAATATTAACAACCATCATCATTAGTGCTTCATTAAGTTTAGACAACCAAAAGTGCCCCTCCTCGGTTTACATCATATTTTTATCTATTATTAACTCCCCTCGCCCCATGATAGAACTGTAAGTATAGTAAAAAATCAATATAATAATTTCCTATCCTCTTCCCCTCGTCATTTGTATATATATTTTACCGATGACATTTAAATCCCACAATGAGGGATATGACAGCGAATTTTGCCTTCGTACAACAGTTGGCAAAACTGGGCAAATGTTTACTTTGGATCAATCTCAGAACAGGCACCTGATGTAGCACCTAAATTTAATCTCATTTCTAAATTTGACACCTTCCAAGGAATTAAATAATAACAGCCTGTTAAATGCCCAGTTTGTTGTTCACTTAGATTAGGTCAGGTCAACCTAACCTAACCTTACCTAACATCAAGCATCTTTTTGCCTCATTTCAAGAACAAACACCCCCCCAAAAAAAAAAAATACATTAGGTGCCTATTCTGGGACTGATTCTTTACTCTCACACCCTGAAGGGCTTAACAGACGATCAGTATTACTGACAGTATTTCCCTGTACTGTCATTATCACTGTCGGTGTGTCCATCATATGGACGTAGTAGTTCACACCAATAGAATAGTGTCAGTATTTTTACTGACAGTAATAATGATCGTCTGTACCCCCCTTTTATATGGTTAGGTTTTCTTATGATAATTAGGTCAGTTCCTCTCTAGTTATAAAACAAATTGAAAGATGAAATTATTTCTTTTCAGTAGCTTTAAATATTGTTTACAGTTCATTGTATATTCATTTCGCTCGTTGGTGGTGTGAACGTAAATATTCACCAATCCATGAGTTTTTAAAGTTATCATTTTGCCTGGATTGGTTACACTCTCTCTCTCTCTCTCTCTCTCTCTCTCTCTCTCTCTCTCTCTCTCTCTCTCTCTCTCTCTCTCTCTCTCTCTCATATAACATACAAAATACCTCATCAAGTTCCTTTTGTATATGTTTAATGGTCTTTTCCTGATCGTGTAGGATTTTGGTCAAGCCTAGTTTCTCTCCCTCAGCATAGTGAATTGCCTGCATTCTGTCGTCAGCTGTATCCTTGGCTACCTTCACAGAGGTCCTCAGTTGATCTTGTTCTCGTTCTAGCACCACAATATCTAATAAAAAAAAATTCAAAATATGCAATCCATCAATCAGTCAATATTCTTTATTATTGGTACAGCCACCTTCTCTCTAACTTGTAAATTAGCTGACTTTTAGGCCCGATTTCTTAAACAGTGTAAAGCTAGGATACCATATTGTTAGTTAGCTAGACACACAAATGGATTTCATAAACGCATCTGACGCGGTTCTGTGTATGAGAGCCTAGCCATACACAGAACCGTGTCAGATGCGTTTATGAAATCCATTTGTGTCTAGCTAACTAACAATATCCTAGGTTTACACTGTTTAATAAATCGGGCCTTAGTTTCACTGTATATGAATTTATGAATAAATATGAATATAAAATAAAGTCTTGGCAAATTCAGTGAAACAATTATATTGTTAACACTTATATCAAGTAACTACACACCTGTCTGAGATTGGCAGTAAATTATATTAATCAATAATACTAGTGACCTGAACCTATCACTATGTTAAGCGATGGTGAAGTTTGGCTGCAGTACTGTACTAATATTATTCTCGAGTTACCTGAGGACAGTTTCTGAATCTTTGTTTCTCTGACATTAAGGTTTTGCTGAAATTTAGTAACAAGGTATCCTGCCTTGCGCCATTCCTCTACTGTTTCCTCCTTCTCAGTCTGTTCAAGGAATTATAACAAGGAAACACTTGTAATATATATGAAGGTAATACATGAAATATTTTCCATATGGTTTATTAAACAGAACACATGTTGAAAGAAGTTATCTGGAATAGCAAGGATAACAGAAAGATATAATCATGTTCAATATACACATGATATAGGCGAAAAGGAAATGGGAAGAATATTGTCTAGAAATCCTTACCTGGACATTTCTGAGCTGTCTACCTACGATGAAATTATCTGTTTTCAGGGCTTCTGTTAGAGTAGTGGCTTGCTGTAACTGAGCACGTGTAACTGCATGGGTGTGTAAGGATCTCTGCACTTCCCTTCCTCTTGCTTCTACCTCCGCTGCCAATTCTACGACCTTTGACTCAACTCTTGCTTGCTCTTCCAACTGTCTGTTATCAGGGAGAAAAACCGAGACCATTTATATATATATATATATATATATATATATATATATATATATATATATATATATATATATATATATATATATATATATATATATATATATATATATGGCCTCTTTCCCCTTGCAATGGGTGTGGCAGAGCCAAGAAAGACGTTTTTTACGTTTTTAGTAATGTCCTAATAACGAATTACTAAAGATATGTCAGAATACAAGATCTCTCAAAAAAATATTTATATGCACGTGGTCTGTCATCGTGTCTTCCTTTGCACTTGCCCCTTTTAAAAACAGAGTTTCAGAGGGGCCCGATTTTATACGACCGACTAGCACCATTTCTATATTCATCACTATTTTTTTTTCTGAGTCACATAAGAATAAAACTTTGTAATGCCACATACTGATCATCTGTTTCTCACCTCTAATTTTTCTATTAATATACTTATGTATTTTATATGATTGAGAAAAATGTATTTCTTTTTATATATATCATATTCTAAAGGTATACTTACCTGTCTCTTGTATGTTGTAAAGCAGTAATTAAACCATCTTGCTTTATAAGTTCCCGTCTGGATCTGCCAAGCTCTCTTTCGGCATTCTGTCTTTCAAGTTCTCGGATATGAACCAATCCGGCGTGCTTCTGAACGGTACCTGCAAGAAATATAACAAAATCTTGAGCATTTTTCCTCACAAATTAGGAATGCTATTTTTTCTGGTAAGTTTCACTTTTATTTACGTGTTTTTTTTCATTATATGCTTATAAATTACCTAATGTTTTTATGTAATTTCGATGGAGTACATCCCTCTCTCGTTTAAGTTTTTCCATCTGACGTGTGATTTTCTGCTGTTGGCGCCTTTCTGTCAGGGATTGCTTTTCAGATACCTGGAAATATTGACCACATTTAGCTAATTTATTAAATTCAAATATCTTCCAGGGTATACCATACAGGCATATATATAAAACAACGTTATATTGCTATTTATGCATTACTATTAGTCGTATTTTGTTAAACAGTCATTTCTTGTGTTTGATTAACAAAATTAATATGCACAGTTAGAACTATTCGGCTACATTAATAAATAGTTACTTAGCATTTTTTTTTTATTACACAGTACCTTTAACTGTCCTCTGAGATTTTTTATTTGGACTTCTACCTCCGATTTCATTTCGTCCTGCCTTCGAACTGTTTTCTCCAATTGATCATATTGTCGACGAGCTGCAGAGGAGTCTTTTTGTAATTTGACTGCTTCTTCTTCTTTCAGCTTTCAGGTATTAAGAAAAGAAGTAGTAGTAATAATAATAATAATAATAATAATAATAATAATAATTATTATAATAATAATAATAATAATAATAATAATAATAATAATAATAATAATAATGATAATGATAATAACTGGATGGCAAATGGTGTTGCGTTTCAAGAATACTTGCTCAAGAACTCTCACTACTCAACTGATGATATTTATTTGTACATTACAGTAACAGTAGATGCTTATATAACAAGCACTCCCATATATGTTTTCATATTTCTACTTGGCTATTCATTACACATCTTTTATTATCCCTACACATCTGACAAGTCATTACACTCTCCATCTCTGTTTCTCTTTACTTTATGTATTCTTCGTGCCCAGGCCCGATGAGGGCAGTTTTGTTTTATTATTTTTTGGCCCGTCCTGGTGTCACAGTAAGGAAAAAAAAAAGTACTGGCTCATTTTTCACCTTTGCAGCAGCCATTGCATCCTTACTGGCTGCCTCTAATCTGGCCAATGTCCTTGCTCTGGCTTCAGCTTCTTTTCGAAGTCTGACGACCTCTTCACGACCTTCCTCTAATTGCTTGTTAATATTTTCTCTTTCTTCCTGCAATATGTGCAAATAAATTACGGCACTGAATACAAATACAAATAATTTGAATTGTTAATATTCAGTGTTAGTTTGGTTTAAGTTTAACTTATTGACTGTGCTAAAGGCAGCATATAGCCTAGGAGTCTTTGAATATCAAGTGCTTGTAAAGTTTTGTAATGACTACACTTTTTGGAATGGAAATAATCTTAGGAAAGACTTATGGTGATGCAGATGTAGAGAGAGTTTAAGTAGCACTTTGAAAGCATTATGTTTTTCTCACATAGTTGGTCATAGAAATAAGAGATAAAAAATACAGTCCTTTAGAAGTAGATTAATGGTAAGGGAGACTTATCACCATCGAATAAACTTATACCTTTTGCGTGTCCAAGATAGTTGTCTTTTCCTCAACCAAGGCATGGAGTTTCCTGACAAAGTTTTGAAGATTGGACATTTCTTGTTCAGAAGTCTCTGCCGCTTCGTACTGAGCTCGCAACTCTCCTTCCAACCATTCCCGCTCTCGTTGTTCTCTCTCAACATTATCAGTAAGACTCTGATTGTCTCTGGGAGGAAAATATCAGGTAACCATAACACTCAGTGTAAGGGTCGCATTTGCCAAAACCAAAGGCCTTCTCAAGAAGGCACCGTCCTAGCCCTTAGTAGAAATGGGAGCCCGTGACGTAAAACTGATCACCAGGTAACTAGAACAGCATGGCCATTCTTTGTATGTTGGGTGTCCTTATTTTTGACATGTGTATTAGATATAATATATATATATATATATATATATATATATATATATATATATATATATATATATATATATATATATATATATATATATATAGAGAGAGAGAGAGAGAGAGAGAGAGAGAGAGAGAGAGAGAGAGAGAGTTACAAAACAGCGAAAAAATGCCGAAGAAAAATTAAAAGAAGAACTTGTTTAATTAGTATTTCAGTATCTTGCTTTGAATGCTTGTCACACATATCACTGGCACCTGGATATTTTATAAGGAATTCAGATGTTCGCAAACTTACCTGGTAAGTTGATCAATGCGTCGTTCAAGATCCTTTCTAGCCAACAGGGCTTCAGCGCGAGGTACTGAAGTAGCTAGTTGCTGAGCGAGAGATGAAATTTCCTGTCGAGCAGTAACCGTTTCAGCTCGAGCTGCTTTCAGCTGTTCTTCCAGTTCCTCGATGGTCACACTGTTGTAATAAAGGAATGCAATATATATATATATATATATATATATATATATATATATATATATATATATATATATATATATATATATATATATATATATATGTGTATGTATGTATGTATGTATGTGTGTGTGTGTGTGTGTGTAAAATCCCATCTCATCATAGCCCATGCACTTTCTTCTTCTTTTTAATTTTTGTTGGATCTTACGTTTCTTCGCCATCCAGGTGTGGCGTCGAGAGGGAAACAGAACCTTCATCTTGTTGCTGGTCGTCAGATGTAGTTTCCTACAAAGTAATAAAATTATCGTATATTTGACTAAGAAATGAATTAGTGAGTAATGCAGTTTCAGAATCCATGAAGTACATGATCTGCTATTTCAGAGGGAAGTGAGAATATCCATCGGATATAACAAATTTTAGACTGTAATGCTTTGGTTAACAATGAATCGTAAAAATTTTTGCAGAAATTATTGGAAGCATTTGAAATAACTTCAAGATTACCAACAGCAAAATAAAAATTAACTACGGAACTACTACTACTACTAGTAGTAGTAGTAGTAGCTAAGATTAAATTTTTTCTGTTTAACTATCATAGTTTTTATTAGTTCTCACACTAATTTATCTTCTAAAAGTACTTGAATACATTAGTTCTCTCACCTTTTCAGCTGCATCTCCCATGATTACAACAATATCTTGTATTTGGTATTTGGAAACTATAAGGATAGTATTTTTTGAGTTTTTAAAATTGATGAACTGATGCAGGATTGTATATAAATATCCTATGCAATCAGATATCTGGTATATATACACAAGAAATTTAAATCCCTTGATAAATCTGAATGGTTTCAGTTTTTCGGATTAAAGGAGATATATCACGTGCTTTGTAGCGTCCTGGTTACTATGGTAACGAGAGTTATTCTAACTCGTACACGCCAAGAGTTCTTCATTTGTTTCTGCTTTGTTTTCCACCCACCATATTATTTGTTTTGATGAGAGCATCTTTCAAATTAAGTAGAGCTGCAAAAGAAGAAGAATTTGCCATCACGGTAAAGAATAGGTCCAAAATATTACAAACATCTAAAAT